>JAODAL010020011.1:0-70522 GCA_025379985.1 Phyllomedusa bahiana
GGCCAGTTTCTGTCAAAATTCTGGCGGGCTCTGTGGCTCAGTTACAGGGTTTCAGCGGACTTCTCTCGGCTTATCACCCTCAAACCAATGGGCAGTTAGAGAGGTTTAACCAAGTGTTGGGGGACCTACCTGCACATTTTGTATCCGCCCGTCAGGATAACTGGTCGGACCTCCTCTCCTGTGCGGAATTTTCTTTACAATTCCTTGGACCTGAGTCCGCAGGAGCCTCTCCCTTTTTTGTTGTCTTTGGGCTACATCCCCGCCCACCTCCCCTCTCCCACCTCGTGTGACGTTCCTTCCGTGGATGCCCAAGTACGGGACATCAAGTCTCTCTGGCAGGTCACCGTCAGGCCCTTCTACGGGCCTCCTCTCGCACAAAAGTCCAGGCCGACAGGTACCGGAGACCTGCGGCCATATTTAAGCAGGTTGACAGTGTTTGGTTATCTGCCAGTACATTTGTTTCAAAGTGCCCAGCTACAAGTTGGGTCCTAAGTATTTGGCCCTTTTGGGGTACTTCGGCACGTTAAAACCCGGTGTCCAAACAAGCTCCGCTTGCCTCCCACTCAACGTGTCCCGAAACTCCTTCCATGTCCTCGCTCCTCAAGCCTGTGGTGCTGAATTCGCTTCTCCCATGGATCTGTCTCGCCTTCTCCTGTGGTCGACTTGATAACATCTTTGAGGTCAAGGGGTGCGGGCCCGGAGAAGACAGTGAGGGGGAAGCGGTTTCTTCCTTATCGACTGGAAGGGGTTCGGCCTGAGGAGCTTTTGTGGGAACCTGAGTGCCAACCTGTCTCCTGACCTCCTTGCTAGGTTCCCAAAAAGAGGGGGAGACCTCATTGGGGGTACTGTCATGGGGCCCCGTGGGCACCGCTGGCCCCGCGGCCTCCCCCCTGCCCGCAGGGTCCCGGGCCCGTGGGTGCCGCGGGTGCCCGCGACCATCCCTCTCCCTCCCCGGGCATTTGGCACTTACCATCCATGCTCCGGTGAACATGCCCCTGTCTGTTCCGGCCGCCGCGCGTGTGCCCCTGTCCTAAGGCCCGGGGGCGCGACGGTTTCTGGAATTTAAAGGGCCAGCGCCCCAGTAATTGGTTATTGCTGGGCGCTTGGTCCTATTTAAGGAACACATCCCCAACACACTTTGCCAGTTTGTTTGGGGTGCATTTAGCAAGTCTGAGAGGTTCTCTGTCCTGTCTGATTATCCGTGTACCAGTCCGTTCCCCCTTCGTTTCCTGACCTTGCCTGTTTGCCGCCTGCCCTGACCTTCTGCCTGTCTATGACCACGAACCTCGCCGCCTGCCCTGACCTTCTGCCTGTCCCCGACTAGCCTCTGGATTACGTTTCTGTACCATGCACCACCCCGGCCGCCATCGCTAGCAAGTCATGTCAGGGGTAACGACCTGGTAGCCTCACGCCGCAGCAAGTCCATCCCGCTTTGTGGCGGGCTCTGGTGAAAACCGGGGGCTACTTAGACTCCGTTCCCTGGCATGGCTTACACCAACGCTAGCGGTGGTCCAGCGAATCCACCATACCCGTTACAGTTATCCCTTAATTGGATTTAAACAAAAGTAAAAAACATAAAAAAGTTTAGAAAAAAATAAATATTTAATTTCATAATAAAAAATGATTGAGCATACATTAGAATAAAAAAACCAAACAAATAATGTATTCACATGACCGTAAGAAACTGTAAATGAATTTAACAGGTTATTTAGGTTGAAATGTTAATGCTGTAAAAAACAATAAAAAAAAAACAAATGCAGAGAAACACTTTTTTTATGTTCATACTGCAAAAAAAACTGCAATAATTTATTTGTAAATTTAAACCAGAATACAACCTCTCCCACTTAAAACAAGTCCTCAAACAATTGTATCATTGAAAAAATAAAAAAAAGTTACAACTGTTGAAACACAGAGAGGCAAAAACTGAAAAATTTAGCTGGTCATTAAAGCTTTTTCAGGTCTGGTGCTTAAGGGTATGTTCACATGGTGTTTGTGAAATACGTATTACGTACCAAAATTTGTACCCATATACATACTTAACAATGTTCAGTTTTCATTGATTTCAATGTAAAATATGTATAGTCATTCAGACGATACATATTTTACATACATTATTGTTTTGCATTTTACAGCTCCATACAAAGAAGTAATATGTGAATTCTTGATCTGTTTTACGCATTTAAAAGCCAATAGAAACAATAGGCTACTGTTCTTGCAGTCGAGAAAACATATCCAAGTACATACCAAACTTTGTGGTACGTATTTGGATATGTTTTATGTGATACATTTTATGTATTGTAAAAACTTATTCAACATGCCATCTGCACATACCCTAAGGGGTTAAATAACCTACTTCTGGAAGACTCACACTGGACGTCAGAATCTAAACTGAGAAATCTACCTGACCTATCCTACCTGGATCCACAGCACTTCTCCTGATGAATTCACTTTTTGTCCACTTTTTCCCTTTCCATCCATATCATGTGCACGATTACTTCATTTTAAACACTGGGGCACATTTACCAAGACCATTGTGCCAGGATTCTGGCACAATTTGCACCAACAAATAGCTCACATTCTTAAAACCACACTGTGGGGCCCCTGTAAAAGGAGTGTGGCTTCATTGAAAGGGGCATGACTTAGTGTGGGACACTGATCTCTGGTTGAGGGTCCCTTCCTCATGAAGCAGGACTTTTCCTTGTTCAATTCAGGAGAAATAAATGCAGCAGGAAGACAATAATATCACCAACTATTTCTCAATAGTTTGCCCAAGTCAATGGACGCATGTATGAATGGAGACATGGAATGGAACAATTGACCACTTTTGGAAAGAAAAATGCTACTACAGTAGTTAAAGGGGTTGTCTCACTGCATCGATTCATCTCACCTCAGTCCTGTTTTCTCGGTTTCACATTTGAATTCAGGGGCGTGTTACTGGCTTTACTGGTTTCTACTGGCCTACAGTTATAAGCTGCTGAAGACACCAGGTCTGTAGCTATAGTGACCAGTGCTGGCAGCCTATCATGAGAGATCAAACAGGTCTGTAGCTATAGCGACCTGAGGAGCTGATGCAGCCCATACAAGAGGGGATATCTAGGAATAGGTAGGACACTGTTAATGGAAATATATTGATAAGTGGCTTGTTTTTGCAAGATCTTTAACATAAAAAGCAATCCCTGTAGTGAGACAACTCCTTTAAAGGTTTTATTCGCCTGATTTCCACTCTGCTGACTATGCTTGCTTCACAGATGACTAGGCTTTACTTCCAATTATCTATATCCATGGTTAAACAGAAAAAAGCAAAATTACCCTTTTTAAATGTCCCTTTACCCAACCCTCCTGCATTTTCTGCATCTTTTTTCCCCCTGGAGGCTCCCAAGGGCAATAATTTTTTTTCTTTAGCTGGACCTGTTAACTAGCTCATATATGTGGTTTATTCCCCTCTCCCTATTAAAAACACATGCATGTTTGGTCAAGTTAGGGTTTGAGAGAAATATATGTGAGCTGATCAAGTGTCTGGATGACAGCTGTTCATTTCTGCAGTTTTAGATTTTCCTGCTCTCTATAATCTCTCTACAATAAAAAGTGTATGTGCCAAAAATGCTAGAAAATTAAAAGAAAGCAAAAAGAAATATTCAAAACACATTCCAGATTTTCGTACGCACATATTAATAAACAAATACCTACAGTTATTAGGTATCTACCAGTAACCTGGAGAATTAAACAGGTTATTCAGTGCAAAATGAATGGTATAAAAACTAAATAAAAGTAAATAAAATAATTCTGTAAAATAAAGTTTTATATATCTGAACTGCAAAAGAAATAATACAGTGAAAAAGCAAAATAACTTTTTACGCATAAAACAAAGCCTCATTCAGCCATGTCAATAAAATGAATAAAGTTATGACTATTGAAGTTTACATAGGTAAAAATGAAAAGTGTAGCAGGTCATTAAGGTCCAAGCAGGTCCTGTCATTAAGAAGTTTAAATGATCTATAATCATAAATGTCTTTTATGAAGCTGCCAACATTGTTTCTAAACAATAGGAAATGGACTCGGTGGCCCAGACAACCAGTGCCACGTGGTCTAACAATAGCAAAAGGACAAAATGACATAAACACATGGGCTAAAGTCAACAAGATGTGGAACAGCACAATGGCTCAATGGTAAGCATTGTGGCCTTGCAGTACTGGGATCAAAACTAACCAAAGTCGAAGAGGCAGAGTTATCAATACTGGTTAATACTTAGTGTAAACTTAGACTAAACAGTCTTCAAATGCGCCATATTCATCATAGTGTTCATGAATCTGGCGCATGTGTAGACTGTCTAGTCTAACTTTACATCTTCTATTAGTTGGCTTACATTATGCCACTAGTTGCGCTAAAATTTAGGTGAATTTTTCTGGCGCATGGCATCTCCTGCTAAGCCAAGCCCCCTTTCAGCTAAATGACACCCCTTTTTCTGAGGTCTCATCCATTTTGTCGGATGAGAGGCAGAAGTGTCTAAAGACTGTCTGTAACACATAATAAGTGTGGTGTAAAGTATGAATGCCAGTATTTTTGCTGCAAATTGCTCCAGAATTCTGTCACAGGGCAGGTGTGATGTCATGGGAAGAGGTATATAATTTAATGTCATCAGCATAGAGATGGTACTGAAAGCTGAATCTGCTAATGGTATGTCCAAAGGTAGAGTGAAAAGAAGAGAGGACCTAACACTGATCCCTCAGGAACCCCAACAGAAAAAAAAAGGAAAAGAAGAAACAGTGAATGACACACTAAATGAGTGATCACAGGGGTAGGATGAAAACTAAGAAAGAGGCCAATAGAATTAAGTATATTGAGGAGAAGCTGGCGATATACAATGTCGAAAACTGCAGAGAGATCCAGAAGAGGAAACAAAAAGTAGTTGCCATGAGATTTATCAATCAGAAGATTATTTGAAACCTTATCTATAGCTATTTCTGTGGAGTGTGAGGCGCAGAACCCTCATTGTAGAGGCAGGGGCGTAACTAGAGAAGCCTGGGCCCCATAGCGAACTTTTGGATGGGGCCCCCTTACCGCCCCCCCCCCTTGCCCACCTCCCTGATCACGAACATTTACCCGGACATGCTGTTAGATAATACAAGGGGTGAATACCTCTCCATACATATCACCATCATACTGCTACCAAACAAATCCACTATACCAAAACCAATATTACCAATAACCCTACTACATAGGGACCTGATTATACCGCCAGAACATGACCACAAAGTGACTGAATAATACCCCTACACTATTACTGATCAGTACACAAAGACCAATAGTACCACCATATAGTGACCATATACTGGTATATACTAGTGTACACAGGCTCTGCAGACTGTATATAACCACCATACAGTGACCATATAGTGGTAGACACCAGTGTACACAGGCTCTGCAGACTGTATACAACCACCATTCCAGTGACCAAAATAGTGGTAGACACCAGTGTACACAGGCTCTGCAGACTGTATATAACCACCATACAGTGACCATATAGTGGTATATACTAGTGTGCACAGGCTCTGCAGACTGTATATAACCACCATACAGTGACCATATAGTGGTATATACTAGTGTGCACAGGCTCTGCAGACTGTATATAACCACCATACAGTGACCATATAGTGGCAGACACCAGATATACAGGTGCTTTGCATATAGTTTACTTACATTTAGGGCCTCACAGGTGACATCTTGTCTGAGGAGTCGTTCACTTTCCCTTTTCTTCTCTATTCGGTCCAGACCTCCATGATGACTTCCTCCTTCCACCACTTGTCCCTGTAGAATTTACAACACAAACACTCCTCACTTTTTTTTATCATTTTCCCAACTGAGTGCCCCCTCCCCTCATGTACAAACTCTCCATTTATAATGGCCCAAATGGTAAGAATTACCCCCTGGTAATTATGGGGCACCCCCAGTTGGTATGTAGGTTCAACGGGGCCCCCGGGCGGTAGCCAGGTAGCTTGGCACCCACCAGGCAGTAGCTAGGGGGGACGTAGGCAGCTTTGGGCCCCCGGGTGGTAGCTTAGGGTTCCCATGTAGATAGAATGGGGGCCCCCTGTAGCTTAGGCCACCCCTGTATGTAGAATAGGCCCCTTGTAGGCAGAATAGTCCCCCCGTAGATTAGGGCCCCCTTGTAGGCAGAATAGTCCCCCCGTAGATTAGGGCCCCCTTGTAGGCAGAATAGTCCCCCCCGTAGATTAGGGCCCCCTTGTAGGCAGAATAGTCCCCCCCCCGTAGATTAGGGCCTCCTTGTAGGCAGAATAGTCCCCCCCCCCCGTAGATTAGGACCCCCCTATTGGGAAATAGTTCCCCCCCAGTCATTAGAGCCCTCTGTAGGCATAGTTCCCCCCCTCTAGTTTTTAGGGCCCCCTATAGGCATAGTTCCCCCCGCCCTAGTTATTAGGGCCCCCTGTAGGCATAGTTCCCCCCTATATTTATTTGGGCCCCCTGTTGGCATAGGTCCCCCCCCCAGTTATTAGGGCCCCCTATAGGCATAGTCCCCCCCCCTAGTTATTAGGGCCCCCTGTAGGCATAGTTCCCCCCCTCTAGTTATTAGGGCCCCCTGTAGGCATAGTTCCCCCCCCCCTAGTTATTAGGGCCCCCTGTAGGCATAGTTCCCCCCCCTAGTTATTAGGGCCCCCTGTAGGCATAGTCCCCCCCACAGTTAATAGGGCCCCCTGTAGGCATAGTCCCCCCACAGTTAATGGCCCCTGTAGGCAAGCTCCCCCCCCACAGTTAGTAGGCCCCCTAGTAGGCGTAGTTCCCCCCCCCCACACAGTTAATTAGGGCCAACTGTAGGCGTAGTCCCCCCCCCACAGTTAATAGGGCCCCCTGCAGGCGTAGTTCCCCCCCCCACAGTTAATAGTGCCCCCTGTAGGCATAGTTCCCCCCCAGTAATAGTGCCCCCTGTAGTCATAGTCCCCCCCCACTAATAGTGCCCCCTTTAGGTATAGCTCCCCCCCATAATAGGGCCCCCTGTAGGTATAGCTCCCCCCCCATAATAGGGCCCCCTGTAGGTATAGCTCCCCCCCAGTAATAGGGCCCCCTGTAGGTATAGCTCCCCCCAGTAATAGGGCCCCCTGTAGGTATAGCTCCCCCCCCAGTAATAGGGCCCCCTGTAGGTATAGATCCCCCCTTAATAATAGGGCTCCCTGTAGGTATAGCTCCCCCCCCCAGTAATATGGCCCCCCGTAGGACTATGAGGCTCCCCCCAGTAATAGGCCCTTAGGTAGAGCCCCCCCTAAAGGCCCCCTGTAGGTAAGACCCCCATAATAGGCCCTTTAGGTAGAGACCCCCCCCCCAAATAGGCCCCTGTAGCAAGCCCCCCCCGTAATAGGCCCCCTTGGGTAATCCCCCCCCATAATAGGCCCCCTTGTAGGTAACTCCCCCCCCCGTAATTGGCACCCTTGTAAAGAACCCCCCCAGTTAGGGCCCCTTGTAGTAGAGACCCCCCCCAGAAATAGGCCCCCTTTAGTATACTCCCACCCAGTAATAGGGCCCCCTTAGTAGCTCCCCCCCAGTAATGGGCCCCCTGTAGGTATGCTCCCCCCAGTATATGCCCCCTTGTAGAGAGACCCCCCCCCCATAATAGGCCCCCTTGGAGAGACCCCCCCCTATATGCCCCCTTTAGTAGAGACCCCCCCGAGTAAAGGGCCCCTTGTGTATTACTCCCCCCCATAATGGGCCCCCTTTAGGTAGCATCCCCCCCCCAGTAATAGGGCCCCCTTGTAGTAATGCTCCCCCTTCAGAATAGGGCCCCTTAGTAAGAGACCCCCCCCATAATAAGGCCCCTTGTAGGTAAACCCCCCATAATAGGCCCCTTTAGTATACTCCCCCAGTAATAGGGCCCCATTGTAGTAAGACCCCCCCATAATAGGGCCCCCTTGTAGTAGAGACCCCCCCCCCCCGTAACTTATTACTTACCTGCCGCGCTCCCCGCCGGGCGTGTCCTCTCCTCCAGCCCCAAGCCTGCTGCCTTTAGGCTTGGGGCTGAGAACAGGAAGTTCGGCAGGCGGCGCGGTGACGTCACTTCCGCCGCGCCGCCTTCCAGCTAGGTACAGCAGGGGCAGGGAGCGCACAGCTCTCCCTGCTCCTCCGTACATCTTAATTGTATGCACGTCGCACGGACGTGTATACAATTAAGATCTCCACTGTGAAGCAAGGGGGCGGAGCCTGCAGGCGGCAGCCCCCTCTCCCCCCCCCCCCCCCCGGCTTCACAGATCAGCCCCGCAACTTCTGCACCTGCCGCAGAGAACTGTTATGTTCACTGCCGGCGGGCCCAGGAGCGGCAATCACCCGGGGTAGCAGAGGTGATAGCAGCTGCCGCGGCGGCCCCCCCAAGCCGCTGGGCCCCGTAGCAACTGCTACCCCTGCTACCTCGGTAGTTACGCCCCTGTGTAGAGGGTCGAGAAGTGAGTTAGTTGAGAGACAGCAGAGTAGGCAAGAGAAGACTAAGCATTCCAAGAGTTTACAGTTAAAAGGCAGGTTAGAGACTGGTTGGTAGTTAGCAGTGCAGGATGGATCCAGAGTGGACTTTTTTACACGCTGCAGTCCAAATATATAGGGTGACTCAAAATGTATGGTACAAAGGTAAAGGCCTGTAGTTAAAGTACCATTAATAGTAAATGGTGACTGAACAATGGACAACAAAAGATTTAGCTTTCTTAACACTTCTGGGTGTATCTTATATATTTTGAGCTGCTGATCATGAAAATCACCTTGAAATTTTCCTATCACATACTGTTTTTTCTTAAATCTTCTGTTTGAGCTGTTCTTTTTCTTGTTTTCAGTCTTTCCATGTGTTGTCCACAAAATATGTGCTGTTATGTAATTTATAGGTAAGCTAAGGCATGAATTCCTTGCATTTCCTTTAAGTTGCAAAACTGCAGTGGAATTCTTACAGACTAGGCAAACGTAATTATGTCTGGACATTGTCTGCAGAGACTGTAAGATCTGATTGCAAAGATTCTGCAAGTTATATTAAATCTAAGCAGCTATAAACTTCTACGGTACTATCTGATATAGCTAAAACGACAGTGTCAGGACAGTCGCGATACCTTCTGTTACATTTGGAGGTAGAGGATACTTAAGCCTCAAAGACGCACCATGACAGGTCTCATAATGAAAGCCTATAAGCTGTACTTTGGATGCAAGATTGGTGATCAAGGCAAATCCTGGGCTCCTCATATCTGTTGTGCAAGATGTGCTGTTGATCTTAGAGGTTGTATGAGATGTTCTTGCAAGTCAATGTTGTTTACTTTTCCAATGATATGGCGGGAACAGAAGGATCATGTGACCTACTGTTACTTCTGTCTAACCAATGTCTCTGGTTTCTCTGTTAAGAATAAGAAATCCATTAAGTATCCCAATCTGCCTTCAGCTATGAGACCAGTGCCACATGATGACACTCTTTCAGTAAAAAACCACCAGAGACATGGAGTCTAGAAGAGGCAGTCGATGAAGATGTTCCAGTTCATGGGCCAGAGATGGAGAATGACACTGATTCAGACTTTGAGCCGTGTATGTTTGGTGAGCCTCATATAACACAGTCAGAACTGAATGACTTTTTCTGAGACTTACATTTGTCAAAAACAAATGCAGAGTTACTGGTATCAAGACTTCAAGGAAGGAATTTGCTGTCACCTGGTACAAAAATTTCTGACCCCCTGTGCTTCTGCAGTGACACCGATTGATTTTTCACTGCTTTTGGTTGTGAGCATGAGCTGAAACAGTGGCGTCTCTTTATTAACTCAGTGTTAAGCCTCAAGGCTGTCTTGTTACACAATGGTAATGTTCATCCTTCAATACCTGTTGGCTAAGCTGCACACATGAAAGACATTAAGTACATCAACTACAACTGGAACATCTCTGGAGATTTAAATGTAGTGGCACTATTGCTTTGATTGCAGCTCAGATATACCAAGTACTGCTGTTTCATTTGCAAATGGGACAGCCATGCTAAGCAGTCACATTACAGAAGAATGAAGTGGGCAATCCGTAACCAGTCCACTTGTGGACCCAGCAATAATATTTCTGCCTATACTTCACATAAAACTCAGGCTACTGCAAAATTTTGTGAACGCCCTGTACAGGAAGCAGAAGGTTTTCTTTGTTTGAGACAAATGTTCACTACAAAAATCGTTGCCAAGATTAAGGAAGGCATTTTTGTTGGTCCACCAATCTGACACATCATGAATGACAAGTACTATGAAGAGCTGTATAAAGAGCTGAAAGAAATTGTTGTCCAGTGAAATCAAAGCAAAATAGGCTTATCTCCCATAGCAACCATTCATAGCGCAGCTTTCATTTTTAAGAACCAAACTTACTATATGCTTAAATAGTACGATATAAGGTGGAAACATTGAAACAAGAAAAAGCTTTTTGTGTGTTAGAGTGTGCCGCAACAGGGTCTGTTGTGACAGTACAGTAAAATTTTCAAACTAAAATGTGATAAATGTGCTCCACATAGAAATTGCTTTTCTTGTTGGGGGAAGCAATTCAAAGCCACTGGGTGTTTATGTTATGGTAAAAGTCGAGGCTAGCCAAAGACTTTGAAAGAGCCGTGTATGCGGTGCCACAAACCATAGTATAGCCTAGCTTCTGGAAACATCTGTGTTGTTAGTTATACATTTTACATCTTGTTCAAGGACTGAAACCAGACAACAAACTGAAACGCCATAACTTTTTTATTGACTTGCAAAGCCAATTGATTGAGGATGAATTTGCTCACCAGTTGGTATTCAGCAATAAAGCTACTTTACAACCTCACAATGATGGACCTATAATGTAATTTGGGTCTGAACCCATCTCCTGTTTATCTTTGTGCTGTTCTCAGTGCTTTATATTCATTTATTATTTTATTCCATGTTATTGGCTTATTTGATTCATTAATTTCATTTTTGGCTCTATACTGCACTATTTTATGTCTTACTGTAATTGGGTTATTTAATTGTTCTGCAAAGTATGGCTTTTCAGCTGTTGGGAAACTGCAACTCCCATTATATCATCTATATCAGTGGGTATGATTGGCGTTGCAGTTTCCCAACAGCTGGAGAGCCGCACTTTGCAGACCACTGGGTGATGTGAACAGTTGGATACATTCTGTTAGGTGCTGTGTACCACAGTATCTCCTTGTCGTTTAATTTATTTTTTGTTACCCAATAAAGTGATTATTTACAGAGTCGCCAATTATGGGTATGTGCATATTTGTTTGACAGTGTAAATATCAGCTCAGTGGAAGAGTCAATTGCCATGACGTTAGAATTTGGGGCTCAGAAAAGACATGTGCTGTAAGGGACCCGTCAGGGGCGCACGAACAGACACAGACAGTGTGAGGCCCTGACACTGGTCCCAACCCCTGTCCCTGCCTTTTGGGGTGCCCGACTCCTTAATAGGTCGGCCCCAACCAGAAGACTGAGCACTATACTGAATAGTGTGAAAACACAAGACGCAGACAAACAATACAAACACAATATGGGAACGTCAAGCAAGCCAAGTCGGTAACTATCGGGAACGCAGTACAAAGTCAGAAGGCAGAAGAATAAACGTGATCCAAGCAAAGTAAGGTAACCAGGGAGGCACAGAATAGAGTAGGTAAGTAACAGACAGAAAAAGACCAGTATAACCAGCAAAGAGAGGAGACAGAAGAGCCCTTAAATACCTTCCAGGAGAACTAAGGACAAAGGCAATAGGAGGAAGAAACAGAAGACCAGATAGGAAGGTAGAGCTGTCAATCACCAGGATCAAGGAGCCAGGTAAACCCGTGGAGTGCTGGAAGATTCCTGACCTAGGCGTCGGTCAGGAATCAATCAAGATAGCAGGGAAGAAAACCCAGTTCACACTAGTGAACACAAATGTAAACACTATGTCAAAAACCACGGCTTACGTCGCAACGGCCGTGGCCGGCGACCAGAACTCAAAGCTGGGGTTCTTTCTGGCATGATCATGACATGTGCCCTTTTCAAGCTGTTATGACTCCAAAATAAGGTATTCTGTGCAATGAGCAGGTACAAAGACTATGGTCCTTTCATTTTTGCCAAGAAAACTCTCACTGGCAACTATTACCTGGACATGTTAAAGGAATGGCTTATGCCATGTATAGAGGAAGAACTGTCAAATGTAGTCAGCAGGATGGTGCACCTCCATATTTTCATTTGGATGTTTGCCAATACCTGAATGAAACTGTATCGGAAAGTTAATTCTGCCGCTCTGGAAACAATGATTGACCAATGTTATGCTGACCTTCACAATCACCTGATTTAACACCCTGCAACTTCTTTCTGTGGGGTTACATCAAGGTTCAATGCTATGCTACTGCATTAAAGGAAGGTGCTCTCTTTAACAACCAGCCAGGATCCACCATGTTGGGAGTGGGCTCATCTCATGAGTCTCATGAGTCTGCTCCTTACATACTCTTCGACGTCAGTAAATGTATGTTAAATGTTGGGATGGGGTAAAATATCCTGTATATGCCAGGGTTTGTTAGCATACAATGTTGAACTTTTCTAACTTATTTATTTCTTCAATGCACTATGTAACATATGTATAGAAATTAGAACATAAATGATATGTTCACATATATACAGTGCATGTTAGGAAAAGCTCTGTGTACACCTGTGACGTACAGTTGCAGTAGTTTGCATTATTTTAGCATAGAATGGGATGTGTCACCCGTAGGATGAATGGAACACTATGAGGAGGTTACATCTTAGTCCCACTACTTTCAGCAACTAAGTCATTTCTCTCTGCAGTCACAAGGTGAAATGCCACCAAACTCACTATCAGGAGAATATCTCAGTTTAATTTAACTTAACTCACCTGCCGAAATGACAGCTTCTACTAACTTGCTTTACAATGTTTTTTGTTTTTCTTTCTCTGCATAGAGGATGCTGTAACTCTTAAGCTTACACTAAATTAATACATTAAAGCAAAGAAGATGCTGCGTCCAAAGTCTTATATCATTGGAGCCCTGGTAGTGTTCATACTGTCTATAGTGGGATTTTGGTAAGTCATTTCTGCAATATTTTCTATCTTTTTAAATTATTTTATTTACATATATTTCTCTCTCTTTATCTCCTTCTCTCTCTCAAAATGATCCCTAATGCTACCAGATATAGTTCAATTTCTCCAGATTTGACCCAAGTTTGCTTCCCACTATCAGTTGGTGCCAATTTGTTTACAACAGGGCCATTAGTTTAGAGCTCTCATGAATGACCCCATTATATTTTGAATCTCTGATCTCTTCTTTATAGATTCTTGCTGGTCCACTGTTGAACCAGTATCAGTATACAGAAAAACATGTTGAGATGAATGTTCTAGCAGATCTGGAGGAATTGATCAATATCTGGAAGCATCTAGGCATAGACACTATAGTGTAAATATACTATAATAAAGTTGTTATAAAGACAAAACTCATTAATAAATTTAAGTGAGCTCCATGAAGAACATCCCAAAGCAAAGCATTCCACTAAGGGTATGTTCAGTAGTGGATTTTTCTGTTGTTTCACTCTCTATTGCAATAGATTCTTTCACAGTCTTCGTCAAGGATAAGCCCTATACAAAGCAGTTTCTGCAGTAAATTTACACAGAAATGTGACTTCTTTTTTTTTTTTAATCACAGCACAGTCTTTAAACTTGCAATGGAAAAATCAACTAAAAAACAACTGAAGGCGGATTATAAAACGTTTTAACACATATTCAAATGCAGAACATTTTTCACAAAGATTTGCTTTATCTATATTATTTATTTGGTTATTGTTCTTTAAGGCCGTGTTCACACGGCTTATTCCCGACGGATTTGTGAGCCGTATTGAGCTCACAAATCCGTCGTGAATATGGGGCGGGACGGGGGCGGAGCGCGGCGGGGGCGCCGCTCCCGGCCCCATAGACAATGCATTGTTTACGGCGCGTCCGCGCCGTAAATAATGTGCATGTCACTTTCTCCCCCCGCGGCGGATTTGCCGAGCGGGGAGGAGCGACGGATTCCACTGTTCTCTATGAGAGCAGTGGATTACCGTAATGACAAGGATGGATTGGCACCGTACTGAAGCGCAAATCCGGCGCGGAGTACGGCGCCAATCCGTCCCCAAATAAGCCGTGTGAACGAGGCCTAATAGTGGGTTTTTTTCTTATTTTTAGTTGACATTTTAGTGTTTTCAGAGCCAATTACCAGTTTTCTACACAGTAATACTTTCAACTTGATCATCCCAGATTCGATTAATATTGTAACTTGAGAACACAGTAAATATAAATGTTGGACATAACCAGATGCTGCCAAAAATAATTTAATGATCTTAATATATATAAGATCCATTTAGAGTAAATAATAATTTATTTGCTTGCCTGGGTTTGGAAATTCCTATAGAAGTCAATGGAGAGAGCTATACATGCATGGCAACCTCTCCATTTATAGCAACCATGGCACCAATGGAACCAAATCTACCATATACTTATGACATAGTCTGTTTATATGCAAGGCAAATAATAGAAATGTCCAATCTACCTCTGGCATGTTAGATGTTTCATTAATAGGCAATAGTTGTAATTTGTCAATTTTGTCAAAAGCAAATTTCACCTTTGGCCTCTGGTTCACCCAATATACCTTAATGCTTGGGAAATCATGTATGAATGTGAGCGGTAAAGAAGTTACACAACCTTTCATTTTTTGATGCATAAACTATTCATGAAAATAGTAGATTATAAGAGAGAGAGTTTTTCAATTCTGTCTCTTATTCACAGGATACAGAAGGCAGAACTTTTGAATTCACTTCAACAACATACAATTAAATGGTCGCAGAAACTGACAGAGAAGGCTATAGAGCTGGAGCTTTGTGAGAAGACGCTGCGTTTAATCAGTAAAAATCAGAGGTAAGTTACAAACTGATATAATACATCATCTATTTTAGTAAATACTTGCATTCCTTGTAAAGTGACAATGCAGGAACACATTTTCTTAATACTATGGGGCACGTTTAATACGGTATTTACACCAAAATGCGAATGAAAACTGCACCAAAATACTGGCGTATGTGTTTTCACCACATTTATTAGGTGCTTAAGACAGTTTTTAGACACTTTTGCACTGTCTACAACAAAAGGCGGCATTGCTTTTCACAAAGGGGTGTAAGGTTAGCACGCAACTCCATATGGCTGACAAATTTTAGCGCATGATAGCGCATGATCTGTGTAATCTAAATTAACTAAACAATGTTATAACCAGGGGCGTTGCTAGGGTCCCAAAACATCCGGGGCCCCGGCCCTCTGTGTTATGTTTTGCTCTGTAGGGCTGGGTTCACACGGCATTTTTCACGCCCCATTGTGAGGTGTGCCCTGGATTTTTACAGAGAAACTTATATCCCTGTCACTAATTGTATGCCTGTTTCAATAACTGTTGAAAAAAGAATCTAAAAGAAAGTATACTTATCATAAAATAGAAGGGGAAAATTCGCATTCACATTAGCTCACTGTGAATTTGCAGACAATGTGCAGCCAATTACAGGTCACTACCGTGGCCTGTAATTGGCTGCACAAGGAACTGTTGCGACACTTGAATTAGTGGGTTCACAAGGCAAATATTTTATTTTTAAATCATCCTTTTATGGACTGACAAACTACAAGTAGTTCTGAAACCTCCCTGTAAGGCCTGGTTCACATTGGCCTCAGAGGTTTTTTGCTGTGGATCCATCAGATCTCTGCCATAGTTTTTGTTGTTCAGACAGAAAAAATCCACAGCAACTATTTCTTCCTTCTCAACTACAGACACCACAGCAGAAACCTGACGGACCCACTGTAATTAATAGGACCCGTTGGACGCCGTGGGTGTCTGCAGTGAACAGATCCCTCTGGCTTTAGTTTTTCACCTCTGATACAGATGTTTATCAGGCCTAAAGTAGACATATATTTTATCACAAAAATTGTTCTGATCTGCAGAATATAGATAATATGTCATTTATATCACACAATGAACTCCCGAACAATTAAAACTCCTAAAAAATTGCACAGTTGTATTATTTCCTAATTCCAACTGACAAAGAATTTTTATTTAATGTACATACGGTGCATTCTGTTATACTATCAAAAATACAACTCGTTCCAGAAAAAGGCTCTCACAAGGCAAAGAAAGAAAAGCTTTCTGACCTGGACAAAATAGCGCTACTGACCGCACTGTTCTGTCCAGCACAGGAAGCATTTACAAAACAGAACACACACAGTCCAAAAGTGACCATGTCTGTGCTGTTGTCCCCTATGGACAAGTTGTGGGATCTGTTGGGATGTGTTTTTCCCATATTTTCACATATCCCAACAGAGGTCCCAAAAGGGGCCACAGCACAGTGTGACCCAAAACGAAAAGAATAAAGACCTGCCTGCTCTCTGTGTATGGTGGAGATGTCACAGGATGACCCTGCACTGCATATTGGGGAATTTCTCTATGGAGAGCACAGAGGGGACACCACAGCAGGAGGCAGAAAAACTGTGGGAGAAAGCAGGTACAATCTTCTGATCTCCAGCAGCTGCTGACACTTTGTACCCTGCTCACCTGAACCATTGCTTCACGCACTCCACTGCACATGGTGACATAGCTGCTGCTGGCAGTGATGTGAGGGCTTCTGCTCTCTTGGTGGCTCACCCCCTCCCTCCAGCCTCTCCTCTCCGACCCTCTAGCATTGTACAGAGGGGAGGGGGAGGAGGAAGCCGGCACGGGACAAATAGTTTGGCTGCCTGCTCTCCGGCCCCTCACCCATCAATCAGACTGTGAGCACGGGCTTCACAGTGTAGCTGCCGGGCGGGCGGCCCCTGCATTCAGTGCTTTCGGGCAGTGTCTGATGACGCTGCCCCTGCGCTGCTCTTGATTAAAGAGCCCCAGGCTGCCGTTGGGCTGCAGGATATTTACCAGCTGTCCCTGGGTCCAGGAAACTTCCCCTACTTGCGGGAGGCTCTCGGACCTTCCGGGACAGTTGGTAAGTAATAGATTCGGGGCACAGGCTGTTTCATTCGAGGCTTGTGCCCCGAATGAAACAGCCTAGCAACGCCCCTGGTTATAACATTAGAAGTGTCTAACCATACACAAGATTTATCATACATTAATAAACCTGCTATATATTTAGACTGTCTAGTCTAAATTTACACAGTCTAAGGGTCACATGTAGAAACCTATGGGGTAAAAAGTTTTAGACCAAAACCGTTTCATAGATGTGGCCCTAAGAATTAGACAGTCTAGAGAAATCTGCCCCTGTTTCTTGTGCCATCACTCTATTATTCTTCTTGGATTTCACTATTCTCATTCAGATAGATTGCATCCTGCAAATTGATGATAATGATATGGTATGTGCCTCCGTTACGCAATGCGCCTTAATAGGCGCATTACATACACTACCAATGATACTCTATGCACCACGATTGTGCAATGCGGCTTTTTGGGCGCCAGATTTTTTAAAGTATCGTACTTTCAGGCGCACTTTACTCTGATGAAATGCGCCTAGAATCTTCCGCGGCGACGACAATTTTCAGTCATGTCGCCCTATGTTTTTGATGCCCGCAGTAAGTCTGTTTCTCTATGCATTCCTATGATACTGACGTGGGAATGCATAGAGAGTTTCACCTCTGGGTCACACAAACATGTTGTCTGTTTCAGCAACTCAGAGTGCACGTCAGCACTGAAAAATTCTATATTCAGCTGCAGGAAAGAAATCTCCAATGACCTAAAGGATAAAAAATAGTATAAAAAATTTAAATAAGAGTTCTAAAAAAAAGAAAAGAAAAAAATAGACCCAAAAAGTAAAAAATAATAATTTTGTATTACAAAATCCTTTTGTGTAAAAAATATAAAATATATTTTTAAAAAAATGCTCAATTGTTATTACTGAATTTGTATTCACCCGAAGTATAAAATTAACATATTATTTATCACAGTGAAAGTTGTAAAAAAAAATTAAAGAGTCAAATTTGCTTTTTTTGTTGTTTGGCTTCCCCAAAAATAACATAGCAATCAAATAGTTGTATAAACCCCAAAATAATACTAATAAAAACTAGCATCATCCCACAAAAAATAAGTAAATAAAAGTGCCCTCAGACAGCTCTGCTGACAGAGAAATAAAAATGTCCTGGTTCCTGGAATAAACAACACAAAAGCATTTTTAAGTATTTATGATCAATAAGGAAACAGCCTAAATATGCCTACACTAAAAGCCCATTCGATGGCTAACAACTCACAATAACCAATGTCATAATTTTTGTCAGATAAAAATAATTTGTGGGAGAGGAAGGCATAGTGACACAGATTAGTGTACTTAGTAGATCTTTGGGACAGAATTAACTTAATTTTATAGATATATAACTAAACATCAACTAAACATCAAAAGTCTGATTAGATTGTAAGAAAACTAGAGAAGAACTGAAAGACTGTTTCAGTTTAAGGGGTATCCCCATCTCATTGATACACTTTTAACATATAGGCAAATGTAAATATAGACTATTTTTTAAATACATTGCTGTTCTGATTTTGCGTTATTTCAGAGTTAGAGCAGCTCTTATATCCTGCTGCGTACACAAGTTTTTCTAATTACCGGCCATTACTCTCTGCTCTATTCCTGGCCGGGATGGTGACATCACTTTCTGCTCTGTCTCTAATGTTATCTTTCTACTAAGAAAATCTTTAATCCTCAGAGTTGCAGACCTCAAAGTAGCCTTGTACCATCCTGTCAGATCTACAGAACACTTGTATATGTTATTACATCAAAGAAAACAGAGTCATTCAGCAGCTAACAGTGTGTTTTGCCAGCATGTACGTTTTTTTTTTTTTTTTTAAATCTCACTAGGAGCTTCCTCTGAAGACACATAAAGCTCTACTAGTTCACATTTAGGGCTCAGGCATCCTGCTTGGACAGTGTCATTCTTTTTTACAACCCCTTTATCAGTAATTTCCCTGTAAGGCCATGTTCACACGGCTTAACTGCGGGACGTAATTACGCCCCGCAATTACGCCGTGTGGCCGGGGGCGGGGCGGGAGCGGTGGACTGAACGGGGGGGCCGGCACTTCGCCGGCCCATTGACTTGCATTACCAGCGGCGCGTGTACGCCGCTGCTAATTCACATGTCACTTATCTCCCCGCCCGGCGGACTCGTCGAGCGGGGAGAGGAGACGTAATCCATAGTTCTCTATGAGAACTGTGGATTACCGTAATGACTGGGACGTATTCCAGCCCATAATTTGCGCACTCCGGCGCGTAATTACGGACTTAAATACGGCCCATTTTAAGCCGTGTGAACATGGCCTATCATGTTCAGCTAGGAATAGGAATTAGCAAAGCTTAAATGTCAGTTACTGCTGTAGACCCACCCATAGCCTGACCAGTAAGAGTGAAAACAGCTATGTGGGACAACCCCTTTTAAGCAAAAGATTTGATAGCATCCTGCCGCCCATGCAGCAAAAATATCTTTTTTTAATTCAAATTAGAAAATTCCTTCATAAATCTAATAATTTATGTAATAGTAGCAAACCCTCTAAATCATTGTAGACCATTAAAGATGTTGTCCATTATGTAAAAAAAAAGTAATTTAAAAAAAATAAATAAGAACTCACATGTAAAACCCCTCGATTCCAGTATTGTAGCGGCTCTCAGGGTTCCTCTCTGATGATGTCCCATTTATGTCAGTCATTTTATCCTGTATAACTGGCACGTAACCTCTGAGGCTGGTGATTGGCTGCAGCTTTATATAAAAATTATGGAAAAATCCCTCAAGGATTATGAGTTGAACCCATTTTTGAATATCCTGTACATTAGAGAGATCCACAAAAGAGCAACCAAAACAATATAGGTTCAATATCAGCTACAGTAACATCACAGATTTATGAAAAGACTATTTTCTCTCAGCTTCTGCAGAATTAAGTGCATCTGATTAGTGTAGCTCGAAAAATCTGCAGAAAAAAAATATTATAAATACCACCAGGAACTTTCCTATAAACTGACAAAAAATATCATTGACAAAATCCTGAATACAGCAGAGGCATCACTCAAGCCAAACGACACACGTAGTGACCCACTGGTGTGTTAAGTGTGGATAAACATTTTCCCTCCTGATGTATACAAATAAGAATATAGGAGCATCTAAGATCTTACTTAGTCAACTATTAAAGGGCCATTCCCATATCATTGATTGGCTTTAAACATGTAGACAGAGGTAAATAACGACTATTAGCAAATACATTGCTGTTCTGGTATCGCTCCCTTTCAAAGTTAGCGCAATCCTAACCTCTTGCTTGATTACAGAAAGTTTGCTAGGCTGCTGACGACCTCTCTCTGCTCTAGCAGCCCTGGATGGTATGGTGATGTCACTCCCTGCTGTGTCTTATCAGCAGCACAGGAGGTTATCTTTCGTACTGACAAAATTTAACCCTTTACCGCTCTTCTGTTAAAACTCCTCCATCACCAATGTCCCTATAATAGATTTAGCTAGGAGTAACAGAACTAACATGTCAGTCGCTGCTATAGAACTTTCCACAGCTTGAACCAAAAATCAGAGCCTGAAGCTGGCTTTGAAAAGCAGGCTCTATGAAACAGCCAGATAAGAAAACCACCTTAATTTACCATGAATTGAGTAAACCTGTTTGAATTAAATTGTATGGGATATTAACTTCAACACCGCATGAAATACTGATAAGTCATGGAGGTGGCAAGGATGATCCCTGCAGGGTACAAAAGAAGATTAGTAAAATGACAATATACTGCTGTTTACTTGCTCTGTCCTTGCTTCACACTTAGGGCTTGTTCACATGGAGTTTTCACTCCGTGTTACAAGCCCTTTACGGATCCGTCTCTGGGACCGACAGGATGCACCCAGAGATGGATCTAAACAATTAGCAGAGAGATTCTCCCTGCTCGCTATGTGAAAAGCGCAGCGACATTCACATGACAGCTCGCAGTCATGCAATTCTTTCAGAGACGGACCCGAGCGGCGCTTTTGAAAGGCGCAGCTGCGATCTGTCATGTGAATGTCACTGCGCTTTTCACATGGCGAGCAGGGAGAATCTCCCTGCTAATTGTTTAGATCCATCTCTGGGTGCATCCTGTCGGTCCCAGAGACGGATCCGTAAAGGGCTTGTAACACGGAGTGAAAACTCCATGTGAACAAGCCCTAAGTGAGAAGCAAGAACAGGGCAGGTAAACAGCAGTAGATGTAGGATGGTAGGCAGAAGGTAATTCAAATAATGGACAGCAACAGGTATTCAAAAAGATAAATTATGTTTATTGTGGTACATACTATTACTCAGTTGCTGAAGACTTTAAGAATGTAGCAAAGTTTAACTTAAATTTGATATCATTACTTTCTAGACTATCTATTCTCAGATCACAACAAAAGCTATTATAAACATTTGAATAAGCTGAGATAATGCACAAATGTTATCTGTTAAGTTTATCTATGATACATCTATATATGGTCTTTGTCTTTATCAATAAATATCTCTGTTTCATGTACGAAAGTACAGCGGTTTTCCAAGTCTACTACTAATGGGCATGTTTCCTACACCTTACAGTGCCTCTACTAATATTTGATCTCAAGTTTTTCTTGTCTAAGTGCACTATGTCACTGTGCCTGGATGATATATCAGGCCAAGCACCACCACAGCTCAAAAAAAGCAGCAGTAAAGGGCTTAAAAGGGTGTTCTTACCATAGACTGTGATGGTATATCGCTAGCTTATGCTATTAAAGTCTGATAGTTGCAGGTCCCACATTCCCAAAAGTTACAGAACAGAATAGAGAGCCTGTCACGCTTGTGCCAGGTTCTCTATTCTGTTCTATAGGAGTTTCGAGTACAGTCAAGTGCCGGGAGCCTGTTCCTGAAGTAGCTGTAGTTCCAAGAGGTGGGACCTAGCGATATGACATCAAAGTCTATGGTGGGAACACACCTATAAAATCACAAATACCTCTTGGTGCCTCATCTACTTTCTGTTAACCCCTATAATGAACACCTCCTATTCCCTTGCTATCATGCAGTCCATACACCTAAATTGTAACTGTCCCACATCTGCCATTTCATGCATCACTACAGTCACTGTTGGGTATTGTGTGACACTAAGGCCTCGTTCACACGGCTTATTTGCCGACGGATTGGCGCCGTATTCCGCGCCGGATTTGCGCTTCAATACGGGGCCAATCCGTCGGAGTATTCGGGGAAACCACTGCTCTCATGAGAAAAAGTGGAATCCGCGCCCCCCCGCCGGGAAATCCCCCGCGGGGGGAAAAGTGACCCACATTATTTACGGCGCGGGGCGCGCCGTAAAAAATGCATTGTCTATTGGGGGGGGGAGCGGCGCCCCCCCGCCGCGTCCGGGCCCCCCCCCGTCCCGCCCCTTATTCACGGCGGATTTGGCGTCAATACGGCGCACAAATCCGTTTGGGAATAACCGTGTGAAACGGCCCCATAATACTTTCTTCTAGGTTTTAAATATGTTCTTAGGTGGTTGTGTTTTCCCGTACCTAAGACATATTACCTGCATTTTTCACCTTTTTTTGCAATTCTGCTTACAGTGGTACAAATGACCTACGGATTGGAGATAAGAATCATAAGAAACGCCAAGAGACATATAGGTAAAATGAGAGAAGAAATTCCCGGTTTAGTCTCTTTTTAAATAAGAAATTTAATTTTTTTTTAATTCGAGTAATGGAAAGGCAATATGTCAGTAATGCAGTCCAAGGGGGTTGTTTAGGATTTAAAAACAAAACAACATTTGGTCATGGGTTGCATCTGGTACTGCAATTCAGTCCATTTAAGTAAATGGATCCAAGTTGCAATACCAGAAATGACCTATTGGGTATGAAGAATGGTGGAATGCTACTGTGGGAAAAAAAAAATCCTAATCTCAGAAAACTCCTTTTGTCTCATGACATTTTTTTGATAAACTCTTGCATCCAGGGCCGCCATCAGAAATTTTGGGGCCCCATACAGCTGGAGGGCCTCCCCTCCCCCTCTACCCCCCGGCCGACCCAACACCCTTCCTCCTCATCCCGGCCGTCCCTGACAGAGCCCCACCCATCCCCCGTCCCACAACCATCGCCACCCCAAATTGTTTTTGGGGTCACAAGAAAAGAAAATGCAATTGTGCCCTTTTTTTTTTTATTTAGTTCTTGCTGGGTCCAGCAAATACCTCCACATGTCATCATTATAATGTTACTGGCAAAGCCAGTATACACAGACCAATATTGCCCAGCAACAATATATAATTTCGAAATAATACCGCTACCTATCACTACCATATACTGACTAGTCCCGCCATAATGTTATTGACTAAATCAGTATACCAAGACCAATATCACAAAAAAACGACAATATACAAGCACCTAATAATTCCGCCACATCATCACCACATATCTCCAACATAACAATACTGAATAATAGCGTCATACTGTTAGTGATTATATAAACCATCACACCAAAACCAATATTAGCTCCATGCAGTGACCCTATAGTGGTAGATACCAGGTACACATGTGCTTTGCAAACAGTTTACTTACATTTAGGGTCTCACAGGTGACAGGTGATATCTTTTACTTTCCCTTTTCTTCTCTATTCTGTCCAGACCTCCATGATGACTTCCTCCATCCACCACTCATCCCTGTAGAATTCACAACACAAACACCTGAGACTCCTCACTTTTTTTATCATTTTCCCAACTGAGTGCTCTCTCCCCCCATGTACAAACTCCCCATTTATAATGGCCCAAATGGTAAGAATTACCCCCTGGTCATTATGGGGCTCTCCCAGTCGGTATGTAGGAACAACAGAGCCCCCGGGCAGTAGCTTGGCACCCACCGGGCAGTAGCTAGGTCGCCTGGGGAGACATAGGCAGCTTTGGGCCCCTGGGCGGTCTCTTAGGGTTCCCATGTAGGTACAATGGGGGCCCCCTGTAGCTTAGGCCACCCCTGTAGGTAGAATAGGGCCCTCTGTAGATTAGGCCCCCCTTGTAGGCAGAATAGTCCCCCCCTGTAGATTAGGGCACCCTTGTAGGCAGAATACTCCCCCCCCCCCGTAGTTTAGGGTCCACTTGTAGGCATAATAGTCCCCCCCCTGTAGATTAGGGCCCCCTGTAGGCAGAATAGTCCCCCCTGTAGATTAGGACCCCCTGTAGGCAAATAGTTCCCCCCCCCCAGTTATTAGGGCCCCCTGTAGGCATAGTTTCCCCAACAGTTATTAGGGCCCCCTGTAGGCATAGTTCCCCTTCAGTCATTAGGGCCCCCTGTAGGCATAGTTCCCCCAAGTCATTATGGCCCCCTGTAGGCAAAGTCCCCCCCCCAGTCATTAGGCCCCCTGTAGGCATAGTTCCCCCTAGTCATTAGAGCCCCCTGTAGGCAAATAGTTCCCCCAGTCATTAGGGCGCCCTGTAGGCATAGTTTTCCCCCCCAGTTATTAGGGCCCCCTGTAGGCATAGTTTCCCCCCCCCAGTTATTCGGGCCCCCTGTCGGCATATGTCCCCCCCCAGTCATTATGGCCCCCTGTAGCCATAGCTCCCCCCCCCCAGTTATTAGGGCCCCCTATAAGCACAGTCCCCCCAGTTATTAGGGCCCCCTGTAGGCATAGTTCCCCCCCAGTTATTAGGGCCCCCTGTAGGCATAGTTCCCACCCCAGTTATTAGGGCCCCCTGTAGGCATAGTTCCCCCCCCCCCAGTTATTAGAGCCCCCTGTAGGCATAGTCTTTAGGGCCCCCCCGTAGCTAATTACTTACCTGACCGCGCTCCTCCGGCGTCTCCGTCTGTTCCCGGCCCCAAACCTGCTGCTTTAGGCTTGGGGCCGAGACCAGGAAGCTCGGCAGGCGGCCCGATGATGTCACTTCCGCCGCCTGCAGAGCTAGGTACAGCAGGGGCAGGGAGCGCACAGCTCTCCCTGCTCCACTGTACAACCTAATTATATGCGCGTCGCATGGACTTGCATACAATTAAGACACCCTCTGTGAAGTAAGGGGGAGGAGCTTGCCGGTGGCCCCTGGCTTCACATACCGGCCGGACCCGGTAGGGCAGTACCGGCTGTACTGCCCTATCGGCGGCCCTGCCTGCATCCATACCTGCAGATTACATTAAACCTATAACTAGCTTTCCTATGATATATTCACTGGATGAGTATGTTATAGGAACTGTATGAGTTGTGTTAACGTTTACAATAGCTTTATCAAAAGAGAAAGTACTTTCTAAAACTAAACATATACACACATACAGTATATACAGTGGGTACGGAAAGTATTCAGAACCCTTTACATTTTTCACTCTTTGTTTCATTGCAGCCATTTGGTAAGATCAAAAAGTTCATTTTTTTTGCTCATTTATGTACACTCTGCACCACATCTTGAAAGAAAAAAACCCCAGAAATGTAGATACTTTTGCAAATTTATCAAACAAGAAAAACTGAAATATCACATAGTCTTAAGTATTCATAATATTTGCTGTGACGCTCATTTTTGACTCACATGCTGTCCATTTCCTTCTGATCCTCCTTGAGATGGTTCTACTCCTTCATTGGAGTCCAGCTGTGTTTGATCAAACTGATTGGACTGGATTAGGAAAGGCACACACCTATCTATATCAGACCTCACAGCTCACAGTGCATGTCAGAGCACATGAGAATCATGAGGTCTAAGGAACTGCCCAAGGAGCTCAGAGACAGAATTGTGGCAAGGCACAGATCTGGCCAAGGTCACAAAAGAATTTCTGCAGCACTCAAGATTCCTAAGAGCACAGTGGTCTCCATAATCCTTAAATGGAAGAAGTTTGGGACGACCACAACTCTTTCTCGACCTGGCCATCCAGCCAAACTAAGCAATCGTGGGAGAAGAGCCTTGGTGAGAGGGGTAAAGAGGAACTACAAGATCACTGTGACTGATCTCCAGAGATGTAGTAGGAAGATGGGAGAAAGTTTCACAAAGTCAACTATCACTGCAGCCCTCCACCAGTCGGGGATTTATGGCAGAGTGTGCCTCTCCTCGGTGCAAGGCATACAGTTTGCAAAAAAACACATAAAGGTCTCCCAGACTATGAGAAAGAGAAATCTGATGAGGCGAAGATTGAACTTTTTGTTGTTAATTCTAAGCGGCATGTGTGGATAAAACCAAGCACTGCTCAACAACTGCCCAATACAATCCCAACAGTGAAACATGGTGGTGGCAGCATCATGCTATGGGGCTGTTTATTAGCTGCAGGGACAGGACAACTGGTTGCAATAGAAGGAAAGATGAATGTGGCCAAGTACAGTACAGAGATATCCTGGATGAAAACCTCTTCCAGAGTGCTCTGGACCTCAGACTGGACCGAAGGTTCATCTTATAACAAGACAATGATCCTGAGCACACAGCTAAAATAACAAAGCAGTGTTTTCAGAACAACTCTGTGCCCATTCTTGACTGGCCCAGCTAGAGCCCTGACCTAAACCCAAATGAGCATCTCTGGAGAGACTTGAAAATGGCTGTCCACTAATGTTCACCATCTAACTTGAGGGAGCTGGAGAGGATCTGAAAGGAAGAACGGCAGAGGATCCCCAAATCCAGGTGTGAAAAACTTGTTGCATCATTCCCAAGACTCATGGCTGTACTTGCTCAATAGGATGCTTCTACTCTATACTGAGCAAAGGGTCTGGATACTTATGACCCTGTGATATTTCAGTTTTCTTGTTTAATAAATTTGCAAAAATATCTACATTTCTGGGGGGGGTTTTCTTTCAAGATGGGTGCAGAGTGTACATTAATGAGCAAAAAATGAACTTTTTTGATCTTACCAAATTGATGCAATGAAACAAAGAGTGAAAAATTTAAAGGGGTCTGAATTCTTTCTGTACCCACTGTACATAAAGAGAGAAATGTATGGTTATTTTGACACAGTTCCTATTTTTTTTTTTACTAGAAAAATGGGTCTCCATGTTCTCACCCCTTGGCTTGCCCCAATCATTTGGAATGGAACGTTTAACATTAGCATTTTAAATAACCAATACAAGGGTACACGGATTGGACTGTTTTTATTTGCTGTCAAAAAGTAAGTATACATTGAAAGCTAGCTGGAGTTTAAGGAAATAACAGAGACACTGGAAATTATTTTAGTTTTCTTTTGAGCTAAAATGTTAGGCTGATAAGTCCACAAGACATAAAAGAAAAAGCTTGATAGAATAGAAAAGAGATGAGAAAAATAAATACTAGTGTTCTCCCAGGACAACTTGTATTCTGGGTTTTAAGCTTTACAATAGTTGCAACTTACAAGGCATTATGGGAATGGAGCTGAGAAGCTCAAGTGCCCTCTATTGGATGTAAAAAATCCTCGATTTGCTCTTGACCCACTGAGTCTCTAAAAAGCAAAAGGGATATTAGCCAAGCCACCATCACCCAATCTGCAGACAGCTGTTTCGGGGTTTTGCCCCCCATCAGTGCAGAGCAGAGCGATACTGACTGGCTTGGTGGGAGGCAATGAGTGGCTCAGAAAGGATAAATTTCAACCCACGTTTCTTTTTTTAATTTTCCATGTTCTACATTATAGATTCATAATGAATGCATAGAAACTATAAGGGAACACATGGAATTACAAGTTGAAACCAGACATTTAAATACACTATATAAAAAGACACATATGCTTGTCTTTCTCGCTATCTGACATGAAATCAGAATAAACCTTACCAGTTTTAGGATTTTACCAATTAGGATTAACAAAAATATTTATATTTGCCAAATGCCAGAATAATGAGAAAGAGAATTTTTAGGCATTTTTATTACTTTCTGAAAAGTAAAAAAATTACATACAACAGGCTGAACTGGATGGACATCTCGTCTTTTTTCGGCCTTACAAACTATGAAACTAAGAATTTCATTAGTATTTGGTAGCATTGCCCTTAAACTGTATGACTTGGGTCAAATGTTTTGGTTATCCTTCCACAAGCTTCTCACAATAGTTGGTAGGAACTTTGGCCACAGCACTCACAAGATGGTAAACAGTGCTTTATTACATGTCCACAGGCAATGTTTCGGCTCTGAATGAGCTTTTTCAAGTAAATATATACATAGAATTGGCCTATACGCCTCCCTACTTACCTACAGGGGGCTATACCTACCTTCAGGGAGACTTTGCCTACCACACTCTTTGCTTTAATCTTTTTTCCTATGTTCCTCCTCTAAATCCCACATGCGTCGTATGGTCTGGTGCATCTTATAGTGCAAAAAATACGATAGCGTTTATGTTGTATTACTTTTACCCAATAGAAATGGGTTTATAAAAATGTGTGCTTTTATTTTTCTGTATATCGAGCTGATTAAGGGTATGTTCACACGATGTACGCACCGCAGTACATTGTGTCTAATACGCGCGTGCTCCCGCGGCGCGGGGGAGGGTGAGGGTCGGCAGCCTGCCGGCCCCATTGACATTCATTACCCACGTCGCGTATTCGCTGCAAGTAATGGACATGTCACTTACCCCCTGCGCGTACAATACGATGAGAACTATGGATTACTGTGATTTTGGCACGCATCTCGCCCGTATTAGAGCACAAATATGTGGCAAATGTGTGCCGAAATTACCCCGTGTGAACATTCCCTAAGGGCTTATTTTTTGTGGGATGACATTTTTATTGATGCTATTATGGGGTTCATATGATGCTTTGATTGGTTTTTATCAAGGTTTTTGGAGGTGATTTGAACAAAATACAACAATACATTGTTACATTACTCATGAGGCGATTTTATTTTTTTATCTTTTTTGAGACGAAAAGGGCAGTGTACATGTTTTTATTTTATTTTTTGTTTCTGTTTTACTTTTTTTGTACTTTTTTTGCATTTTTTTTTTTGTACTTGTCCCCATAGGGGATTTGTAACAGTGATCTTCAGAACACTGTTACCATGGAAAACAATACACAGCAATACTGCTGTGTACTACTCTCCATGGCAATTGTCAATCACTATGCTCAGCCATGCCCACAGGGCACGACAGGGCATAGTGATGTCATGGGCAGTCCAGAAGCCTTTGTTAGGCTCCCAGGTAGTGTTGAGCGATTACGTTGGCTATCGACATCGGGCGATAGTCGATAGTCGGCCACCATCCATAAGGTATTTCCGATAGTCATAGTCGATCAATTCGATGACCATTAAAGTCTATGGAGAGCAACAACACCTTCATTCTTACACCCAAACAGTGCTGAGAAAGCTGGAAATAACATCCACAACATTCAAATGGACTACGTGCTATCAAAAAAATAAAATATATTAATATAAAAGGGGGGTAAAAAAAAAAAAAGAATAAAAAAAAAAAAAAAATATAAATAAAAAAAAAAACATCTTAGGCACAACACTTTAGGCTTATAAAAGCCACAGAAAAAAAGTCCACACAACCATTCACTATCCTGCCTTGTTACCACAGCATGACCCCTTAAAACCTTCAACACCCACAAATTAAAAAGTGCCAGAAGGCATATTATTTGTACCATCATTTGATCTTCAACTGGACATTGAATATCCCTGTCCTGGAACACAGCATGACCCAAAAAACCTGCATGACCCACAGATTAAGAAAGTGCTGGAAGAAAGTAGTCCTTTCAACACCATTTTAGTGAACTGGACCATTGACAGAACCCTGTCCTGAACCGCAGCCAGACCCTTAAACCTGTCTGACCCACAGATTAAAAAGTGCCAGAAAAAGGATCATTCCAACACCATTTTAGTTGAACTGGACATTGACAATACCTGTCCTGGACGCAGTATGTACCATGAAACCTGTCTTACCCCAGATTAAAAAGTGCGAAAAAAGGAGTGCTTACACCACCAATTTTTGTTCACTGGACATAACTGTCCGCTGTCCCTGGGCCACAGTATGACCAGGTGTAAACCTGTCTGACGCCCCTGATTAAAAAGTGATGGTAAAAAGGAGTCTTTCAACCCCATTTTAAGTTGAACTGGACATTGACAAACCTGTCCAGGACCGCAGCATGACCCTTAAACCTGTCTGACACCACAGATTAAAAAGTGCCATACAACGTAGTCGTTTCAACCACCATTTTAGTTGAACTGGACATTAACTATACCTTCGCAGGCTACAGTCATATCCCCAAACCTGCATGGCCCCCAAATTAAAAAATGCCGAAAAGAGTCTTCAACCACCAGTTTTTAGTTTCACTGGACATTGACTAGAACTGTCCTGGACCGCAGTAAGACCATTAAACCTTCGTACCCCCAGATTAAAAAAGTGCCGAAAAAGTGAGTCTTTCAACTACCTATTTAGTTTAACTGGACATTGACTATACCTGTCCTGACGCAGTATGACCATTAAACCTGTCTGACCCCCATATGAAAAAGTGCCGAAAAGAAGTCTTTCAACCACCATTTTAGTTTCACTGGACATTGACTATACCTGTCTGTCCACAGCATGCACACAGTGCCGGAGTTACAGTGGTGCGGTGAGAGCCCAGCTGGCGTCCGTTCATCTATTAACACGCAGGTTAAAATACCCTGATGACGCATCAACGAAAACTGTCGTGCTGAAGCAGAGTGCGGAAGCGGAAGTGTGAGAACTCCAGCCTTCCTCAGTACACAGTCAAGAACCTGGAGTAGCGCTCTGCCCCCCCCGTATGAGTGCTTGAACCCATTGAGCTTCACTTGGAAATACTGGTGGTTAACGCTCCTGTTACACCCAGGTGCCCTTTATCTTGCATTCTTTTTTCTCATTTTACTCCAACGTGCTGGAGAAATGGTCTCTGTACTTGGATCTCTGTCCGTGCTACCATACTCCCAAGTCCTCTGAATTAACCACATCCTGGTCAAGTTTTCCTGTACCTCCCTGTACAATTCAGAAGGAATTTTTTAACACTATTTTGAACATGCTAGTTTTTAGTATGGTTTAATTCTAGAAAACAACATTTTATTAAAATAGGAATGATTAAAAGTTGTACCCACCATGTCTTTTGTTCTCTTTTTTTTTAATTATATTAAATGGGTTGTCTCAATACAGTATTGTATAGCTATGTTAAAGATCTTGCAAAATCAAGTCATTTTCAATATGTGTCCCATTTAACAGTGTCCTACCTATCCTGTTTCTGACAGCACCATCACCCTTGAGCCACTCTTGACCATTTTGAAGAACAAATGTTTGTTAGAAAAAACATTTTTATAATGACGACCTGTAGTATATCTGCATGTAACAGCAAAATGCCCCCAAAAATTCAAACATTACCCATGAGCCACTTTTGACATTGTTGGGGGAAAGGAAAACAAATGTCTATTAGAAACAACATTTTCAGATAGGACCTGTAGTAATTGCAGCATTTCAAGCAGCATGTCCCAAAAAATTATAAAAAATGACTTCTCAGCCACTGTTAAAAAATTGTGAGGGAGAAAATGCCACTTAGAATGCCACATGTTCTGTCCAAAGTGACCATGATTATAGCTTTATCTCACAGTCAACATGAACCCCCAAAAAATTATAAATATGACTTCTCAGCCACTTTAAAAATTGTGAGGGAACATGACCTCAAAACCATGACAATAGGTGAAAAATTTTTAAAGATTAATGTGAATAAATGGAATATGGTTTGTCATGAAACCTTGGTGTCTGTTTAGTCTCCCTCTACAACAAAACCTGCAAAATGAACTGTTGGAATTGAGAATAAAAAATTGCAGTAAGAAATCGAACATTTAAAAATAAGTTTTTCAAGAGGACCATTTCTGTTTGGAGATGGAATGTGAAGTAGACCATGCAACTAATCGTGACCTACGGCAATTGGGGCCACAACATCATCAGAGAATCCTGTCCTGATTCATCTTGATTGAAAGTCAAACGATCCACATTAGCTGTGGTAAAGCCGGATGCGTTTTGTCTGAAATGACTCCTCCAGCTGTGCTGAAGTTCCGCTCAGATATTAACCTGGCATTTCAGGAGGCAGGACAACACCTCATGGCGTGGCAGCTAAGCTCGGGCCATTCGTCCAATTTGATACCCAGAAGTCTATTGGGTCCGGAACAGCATACAAAAACATCGGTGTTGAGACGCCAGCTCTTCGTGCACATGATCATAACTGTCTCTGTGTTGTATGTGTGCCCCTGCAATTGCACATGCGTTGTAGGTGTGTAAATAAAGATTGCCAAGGTCACCCATTAGGCTTCTGAGCCACCTTGCCTGCTGACCGCTGCTGCCGCTACTCCTACTTGGCACTCGCTACTGCTGTCACGTCGCTGGCGTTGTTCACCGTGACATTTTGGACAGAACGTGAAGCAGACGCAACAGATGTCCAGTTGAAACAATCAGCAAGGTCACCCATTTCCTGCATTTACTCTCTATTTGGGTGGGTGGAAGAAAAGTCTGATTTTTGTTTTGTACTGGGGATCCAGGAGGTGGCCACCCAGTAACTGTTTTTCATTTGATGGCCTTAATGCGAGACATGTTGTAGAAATGAGCATCCAAGAACTCATGTGGAGAATGGAGCTTGAATTCCCCAAGCCTCTGGGTCGAGGGCACTAGCAAACTGATCTTCCTCATCTTCCTCCTCCGCCTCAAATTTGCGCCAACCTCTTTGCCAGGCAGGGACGGAGGAGGAGGAGGCGGAGACAGAGGGTGTGACAGTGGTTGGAGGCCCGGCGTCGGTCTGGCCTTTTTTGGCCAAGTGTTCCCTCCATTTCAACTCATGCATTCGCTGCATTGTGACTAGAACATGTTGGTGTGGTTAACCACTTAAGGTCGTGCCTCTACTTATGCGTTAACGGCAACGGCGGCATATGACATCGCTAACAAACAGAATTAGGGGTAGTCAGCTCACCTGATCGTAGATACCGAAGGTACACGCCCGGACGGACAGAAAGCACTTGGTCCGAATGGCTTGTAGAGCAAAGGGGAAGAAAGTCCCAGCGTGAACACTTCGTTAAGTGTAGAGAGTTTCGCGGAGTTTAATCAAAAGAATTAAAAGTGTACAAGCATCTTAAAAAAAGTCGCAGGAGACGACGCGTTTCGAGCAAAGAACGCTCCGCTCCTTATTCATGGCAGTACTATTTCAACATACAAATCAAACTCAAATAACCAAGTCGGATACAAGTCTGACGACAAACAATAAGTCACAGTGATCGGATAACACAGAAAATATGTAAAATCAATATATGATTAAGAACAAAGTAATGCGAGCATATAAATAGTACACTAAGTATTGGCTAATGAGATCATATCTTTTAGTTTAACCCCACAGGATACGGGTAATCTAGCGGGAACATCCAAAATGCTCCTTCTCGTGCAAGCAACTTTTTCCTATGGTCCCTCCCCACGGGGCAGGTTTGAGTAACCCTTTCTATACCCAAAAAGGGTAAGACTGGTGTGTCTCCTTGATGTATATCTTGAAGTGTTTTGGAAACAGTAAGACATAGCTAAATGAAAGATTTTTTGGCATCAATATGTGTCTCCGTATGCGTACTTTTAAATTACGATGTGGTACAACCCACGTATTGTTTGTCACAAGACATTACAATATTTAAATATACCACAAAGCGGGAGGGGGGGGGTGGGGGGGGGGGGGGGGGGGGGGGGGGGGGGGAGTATTACAATTATTGTATGTAGTTATATCATATTTGTGTCAGTAATTATGGAATGAAACCTCTTTTGGAGACTGTTGCAATAGTTTACAACTGATCACAATTGATGGCCAACATTATATACATGCCTTTATAGTTAACCATGATCGAGTAGACATAACTGAACAAGATATTTTACTGGGAGACAGCATCGATCTCAAATTTTGACCTCTTCTGAACAAAATGAATTTCAATCTTCTCGAACGAAACTGTTTACTACACTCGCCGATCTGATATTAAAGAAGATATTTTTTAATGATTTTACAAATGGCATTGAATGTGAGGACTATATGTGGTGCAAATACAATTTCCTTTTTTATCCTGGTTAGTATTACAATACTTTCTCTTTGATGAGAGATCTCTTGAATGTGGGTTTAATTTCCTTACTCAGTTTTTTTGCAGTAGCCATTTTGGTTACCCTTCTTCACTAAGTCCATGTTGTACTGCTTTCCTCAAAAGCTGGAAAAACTTCTGATTGGAACAATTTCTCTTCAGTGCTCGTCATTTTCACCAAAAGGAATGGCTTGGAATAACATGACAATGGGATGATGTGATGTGGCATGTAAGAATGTGTTACGGGCAGTATGTTTCTATAGGGAAAAATTTCAATTACTATAATTAGACCCCACATATGGTTTACCTCCAGAGAAGTTGACTCTATCAGAAAACTGATCACAAGTAACCTTAAGATTCATACTGTTGTTATTTAATATATCTACCAAAATCCACAGCCAGTTTCACAGTGCCCCCCCACATCAGGAGCAGTTCGTCTATATAACGGCCCGATACCACCTGATGTGGGAGAAAACGGTCAAAGAAGGGTCAAACAGATATCTTCTCCTCCCAGGCCGACATGTATATGTTTGCAAAGAAGGAGAGAACCTGGGCCCCCATGGCAGCACCACATTGCTGTAAAGAAAAAAAACACCATTCGAAGCAAAAAAAAGTGTTGACCAACAGGAATTGCTGTGCACAATATAAACTGTATCTCACAACAGCCCTGTGAAAATCACTAAATCTGTTGAGATGTGATTCTTAAAACATGGGAGGAGGGGATGGCCAGACATGAGGTATGGATTGATATAAGAACAAACATCACATGATAACCAAGATAGAGTAGAGAGAGTCCCCATGGACGTCAGCTAACATGTTAACCAGACTCTTAGTATCTTTTACAACCCTGTAGAGATGCTACCCAGCGGTTGGAGAATAGAGTCTAACAAAGCTCCCAATGGCTTTCTCCAACGAACCTATTCCTGCAACTTATTAGGGATCGCAGGGGGGGAGGGAAAAGGCCCTTGTTGATTTTGGGAATGAATGAAAGATCGGCGATAAGGATGCTCTATACGAAATAATTTTGTCTGCATAACTTGAAGAAATGGCTCCATTCTCGACACCCTAAGTCTAACATTTTGTTTGAGATCTTTTTGAAAATCCTTAGTAGGGTCATGATAATCTGCAAATAAGTAGTAGTATCACCTAAAATTGATTATTTAGAATGTTATAGAGACCCGGCATCATCAGAACTACGGCCCCTCCCTTGTCCGCTGGTCCCTGACAAGTAGATATCGGATTTTTTACGAAGCTCTGATAATGGCCTTAGTCTCATTTTTGGGAAGATTTATGCCTAATAGGATTCCTCGTTACCTTCTATGTAATAGCATCAATTCTTGTTCGATTAATCCTGAAAAAAGATCCAATCCTTAGGTCTAGATGGAAAGGGTAAAAATTCCTATTTCTCCACACAACAGGATTGTGGGCAGGGGAGAATTTTGAGTATGCCCATGTTAATTTTCTCCACCTAGAGAATCTCAACTCAGTTAAACAATTATTTTCAGAGAAAAGACATAATTCAACCCGCATTATTTACATTGGTTACTATCGTCCCCTGAATTATGTTACCATAGTAATCGAATTATCCTTCGTGTAAAAAGGATTTTTTAAACGTTAAGGACCTTGAAAATAATTAACGTCCAAGATGGTTTTAAATAAATCAAAATTTTTGGTGGGTACAAAACTTAATCCTTTTGACAGTACTTTTAATTGGGCCTCTGTCACTATGTAGCTTGAGATGTTTATCACAGGATGATCTAATAATCGAGTTCCGTGGCTTTCACTGGCGTTTTGTTTCTTGTTTTTCCTGCCCACCTATCCTGCGCCTGGCCGTTTTTTGTCGGACCAGAGTTTTGGCTTTGTCTGTTTCTTTGTCTGGAGTTATCATACTCCTGTTCAGATTGTTCAATCCCCGAGCCGTCCGAAGCTTCATCTGATGTGGCATACATCCTCATGTCTTCAGATGTGTCTAAATTCGGGAATGATACTTTGTTCCTGACCTAGGTGAGCACTGAGACTGACCCCATATGGCGACTTGAGATAGATTTAAAGTCCTCTATTTGTAGTTTTCACAGATACACCTGTCATTATCATAGTCATTGCTGTCTCGAGTGATTTTTATTAAAAATTTTCTTACTCTTGTACGCCATTCAATTTTATCTTCAAGTTTTTTTAGATTAGAAAGAATTTTATTCATAAATTTCTTTATAAGAAAAATGCTTCTTTGGTTTTAAGGAGTTCTTTCAATTCTATCTATCTCAGCTTTAATAACATTGGCGTATTTTCTCATTCGGGTTCAAAACAAGCAGTCTCATATAATCTGGTGGTAGCGGAACAGTCACTCAGAATGCCATTCCACTTGTCCATAAATTCTTTATCAGACATGTTAGTTGGAAATTTCTTGAGACGCAGGCCTCGAGGGATCATATTTTGCTCGATATAGGACTCTAAAGTGGTTTGATCCCACCATAGTTTTAACTCTTTCGTCATAAGACGTTCAAGTTTTTTCATATTCACATTTAGATCAACAGAGTCCAAATCAGTGTGCTGTTCCAACCTAGCAAACAAACGAGCAGCTCTCTGGCGTCTGGCAGGTAACACAGTTAAAGTATCCGTGGGATCCTCAGCCCATTAATCAAAGAATAATTACGGGAAAAAAACCTCCCCCAAATTTTTCAATTGACAACACGTAGATATGTATAAGAAGGAACACCGTATCGTATCCAGCATAAACTGGTAAATATAACTATACCTTGCAGGTTGTATATCAAAAGAAAACACGGTGCTGTAGTGTCTGCGGGAGCACGACTTAGCTTTCGCCAGCAGCAGTAACAAACAGAATTAGGGGTAGTCAGCTCACCTGATCGTAAATACCGAAGGTACACGCCCGGACGGACAGAAACACTTAGGTCCGAATGGCTTGTAGAGCAAAGGAAGAAAGTCCAGCGTGAACACTTCGTAAGTGTAGAGAGTAAGTTTTGTACCCACCAAAAATTTTGATTTATTTAAAACCATCTTGGACGTTAATTATTTTTCAAGGTCCTTAACGTTAAAAAATCATTTTTCACGAAATTGAATAATTCGAATACTTGGTACATAATTCAGGGCGCGAAGTAACCGAATGTAAATAATGCTGCAATTATGTCTTTCTCTGTAAAATGATATGTTTAAACTTAGTTGAGATCTCAAGTGTAAGAAAATAACATGGGATATCAAACTTCTTTGCCCCCAATCCTGTGGTGAGAAAATGAGGGATTATTACCCTTTCCAATCTAGACCTAGAGGTTTGGATCTTTTTCAGGATCTAATCGAACAAGAATTGATGCTATTACATAGAAAGGTAACCGAGACTCCTATTAGGCAAAATCTTTCCAAACATGAGACTAAGGCATAGAACAGATGCTTCTTAAAAATCCCGATCTACTTTTCAGACCAGCGGACAAGGGAGTGGCCGTAGACCTGATGAATGCCGGTCTCTATAACATTCTAAATAAATCAATTTTAGGTGATACTACTACTTATTTGCAGCTCTCTCATGACCCTACTAAGGATGTTCAAAAAGATCTCAAACAACTATTAGACGTAGGTGTGAGAAGGGGAGCCATTTCTTCAAGTTATGCAGACAAATTATTTGTAAGATCCTGTACACGCCGATCTTTCCTTCATTCCCCAAAATCCACAAGGGCCTGTTCCCTCCCGCCCAGCGACCAATAGTAATCAGGAATAGGAACGTTGAGAACCATTGGGAGCTTGGTTAGACTCTATTCTCCAACCCGGTAGCATCTCTACCAGGGTCTGTTAAAAGATACTAAGAAGTCTGGTTTAACATGTTTAGCCTGACGTCCCATGGACTCTACTCTATCTCTTGGTTATCATGTTTTGTTTTGTTTCTTATATCCACCCATACCTCATGCTCTGGCCATCGATGTTTTAAGATCACATCTCACCAGATTTAGTGATTATTCACAGGCTGTTAGTATGAATACGTTATATTGTGACACAGAATTCCCTGTTGAGTCACAACGTTTTTTTGCTTCGATGGTGTTTTTCTATTTACACAATGTGGTGCCAGCCATGTGGGACAGGTTCACTCCTTCTTTGGCTAACATATACATGTCTCCAGGGATGAGAGATATCTGTTTGACCCTTCTTGCCCCTTTTCCTCTCCCCACATCAGGTGGTATTGCCGTTATATAGTACGACCTGCCCTGAAGTGGGGGGGGCACCTGTGGAACAGGCTGTGTGATTTTGGTAGATATATAAATAACAACAGTAGAATCTTAGGTTTACTTGTGATCAGTTTCTGATAGAGTCAACTTTCAGATGTAACCATATGTGGGGCTAATAATAGTATTGAAATTTTTCCTTATAGAAAAAATACTGCCCGTAACACAATCTTACATGCCACATCAACATAAATCCCCCTTCATGTTATCCAAAGCCATTCCTTTTGGTGAAATGACGAGACTGAAGAGTAAATTTGTCCAATCCAGAAGTTTTTCCAGCTTTTTGAGAAAGCATACAACATAGACTTAGTGAAAGAGGTACCCCAAATGGCTACTGCAAAAACTATAAGAAATTAACCCACATTCCCAAGAGATCTATCTCCACAAAGAGAAGTATGTAATTCAAACCAGGATAAAAAGAAAATTGTATTTGCCACCACATATAGTCCTCAATTCAATGCCATTTGTAAAATCATTAAAAAATATCTTCCTTTAATATCAGATCGGGAGGGTAGTAAACAGTTTGTTCGAGAAGATGAAATTCATTTTGTCTCCAGAAAGAGTCAAAATTAGAGATCGATGCTGTCACCCAGTAATTTTTCTAGTTCATTTTTGTCTACTCCGAAATTGTTTATCTAATAAAGGCATGTAATAAATGTAGCCACCAAATGTATCAGTTGTAAATATGCAACAGGTCTCCAAATAGATTCTTCTAACCATAAGTACTGACACAAATATGATATAACTACATACATTAATTGTAATACCCGCTTTGTGGTATATTTAATATCTTGTATAATGTTTGTGACATACAATACGAGTGTTGTACCACATGTAATTAAAAGTACGCATCCGAGAGACCACATATCTGATGCCAAAAAATCTTTTTTTCATTAGTATAGTCTATACTGTTTTCATAACACTTTCAAGATATACATCAATGGGACACCACCCAGTCTTAACCTTTCTGGGTATAGAAAGGGATTACTAAACTCCCGTGGAGGTGACCATAGGAAAAAGTTTGCCTAGCCACGAGAGGCATTTTGGATGTTCCAGCTAGATACCCGATATCGCTGTGGGGTTTAAATAAAAGATAAGATCTCATTAGCCAAATACTAAGTGTATATTTATATGCACGCACTAGACTAGTTCTTAATCATATATATGATTTAACATATTTTTCTTTGTGTTATCCGATCATGTGACTTATTGTTTGTGTCACGAGTTACCGGACATCGGTCTTTTAAGTTTTGATGTTTGTAATGTTGAATAGTATCCATGAATAAGGAGCCGTCCTGTTGCTCCGAAACGCGTCGCTCCATGCACTCTTTTTAAGATGCTTTTACAATTTTAATTCTTTTGAAATGAAACGTCCGGAACTCTCTACACTTACGAAGTGTTCACCCGCTGGACTTTCTTCTTCCGTTAGCTCCATATAACATCGCTGGGTGACATCATAGGCTTGCTCAAGAAGGCCCAGGCATGAGAGGACCTGGACCTTTTTTGACCGTCGATAAGACGAGGAGCCGGGTTTTGCCGCTGACCCGTGGGCTGGCGGAATCAAAATCAGCGGACCTTTCTGTCGACCGGCCCACTCCTTTTTGTGCGGGAACCCGTTATTGACAACTACCCCATCGTCTTCTCCTCGTACCACTGATGAAGCGGTTGCAAGCAAAATTCAGCGGAATAGACCACGATGAACCTGGAATGTCGTCATCATCATCATCATCAACACAGGTGGACTTGGTCGTCCTGAACTTTCTGCAATCCAGAAGCTGTGGGCTACAAGCAAAAGGGCCTATCAAGGCGTGCCGACCGCAGCCGGTGATTTTTGCCTAATTGACCGCTTCCTTCTCCTCCTCGATGCATCAGTAAACTGGCGACAGAGCAACTAAATCAAGCCACTTGATTCTTTAACATGCCTTCTGACCCCAACCGCATTTGTCCATCAAAGAGTTCATCAGACAATGGATTATCCACAGTGGTGGGTACAACTAGTTGACATTTGGCTGCTTCATGTTGGACGATGGCTGATGATGCTGAATGAACGACATTTGTGCGCCGTGTACTGGAGGACGAGGAGGTAAGACTGCTGGATGCAGGTTGCATAACCACTGAAGGACAGATTGGCGACGCTGATCGTTACTGAGTTTCGATAGGCCCCGACCCAGCGATGACAGGCCTGACGGTCTGCAACTGACGATCCGCTGGCATGCGTGTTGTCGCCAGCACTGGAAGGACACCTTCCTCTCGTACCCTCTACCTCACAGTGCTACCCCGCCTCTTTGCTGCGCTTACCACCTGCAATTTTCGCTCCATGTTCAAAATATAAAAATTTGAAAGGTATGGAATAGTTTTGGAAATTCTCTTATTAAAAGAACGGCAAATCACAGCTATCTCTCAAATCCCTCTAATCAAAACAAATTGTCTGGATTCAAATTAACTGCAAGGTGGTCTCTATCAACAAATCTGGACTGGGCGAAAAGAGCAAAAAACACGTATCTGTTTATGTTTTTCATATTATAAACGGTATTTTTTGCTCCTTTCAATTCACTTGGTGACTATAAAAATTGCTGTATTTTCAATTTACAAGCAAGCTGCGTCAAATGAACAAAGCTGTAGTGCGCCAAAGTCAAAAAAACAACGTATCTGTTATGTTTTCGTATAATACACAGTGATTTTTTTTTTGCAACCTTCATTCACCTGTGGTTACTATAAAATTGCTGTTTACATATTTACGTGCAAGCTGCGTCATGAACAAAGCTGTATTGCGCCAAAGTAAAAAAACACGTTATCTGAAATGTATTCAGAATAATAAAAAGGTATTTTTTGGCACCTAATCAATCACCCTGTGTGGAATAAAAAATTGCAGTAATCACATTTAAGTGCAGAGGTGCCTCAATGAACAAAGCTGTAGTGTCTCCAAAGTCAAAAAACCCACTATCTGTAATGTAATTCCGGATTAATAAAAAGGTATTTTTTGGCACCTATCACTTCACCATGGAACTACCACAATTGCCTGGATTCAAAATTAACTGCAAAGGTTCTCTAGTCAACAAATCTGACCTGAGGCAAAAGTGCAAAAAACACGTATCTGTAATGTATTCTGTATAATGAAAGGTATTTTTGGCACCTATCAATTTCCACTCCTGTGGTGACTACAAAAATTGGCCTGTATTCAAATTTAACTGCAAAGTAGATCTATCAACAAAGCTGGCCTGCGCAAAAGTGAAAAAAACACAGTATTTGAAATGTATTAGGATAATAAAAAGGTATATTTTGCAACCTATCAATTCACAACTGTGGTGACTAAAAAATTGCAGTAATTCACATTTAAGTGCAAGGTGCCTCAATGAACAATAGCTGTATTGCGCAAAGTCAAAAAAACACTATCTGTAATGTATTCGGATAATAAAAGGTATTGGTTTTGGCATAGCACCTATCAATTCACCATGAAACTACACAATATTGCTAGATTCAAAATTAAACTGCAAGGTGGCCTCTATCACAAATCTGGACAGGGGCATAAGTGCAAAAACACGTTATCTGTAAATTTTTTTCGGATAATAAAAGGTATTTTTTGCACCCTACAATTCACCTGTGGTGGACTAAAAAATTGCAGTATTCAATTAAGTGCAAGGTGCCTCAATGAACAAAGCTGTAGTGCTCCAAAGTAAAAAACACTTATCTGTAAATGTATTCGAGTAATAAAAAGGTATTTTTTGGCACCTACAATTCACCAGTGGTAACTTACTCAATGCTGGATTCAAATTATAAACTTGCAAGGGGCTTCTATCATAAAACTGGACTGGGCAAAAGTGCAAAAAACACGTATCTGAAATTTATTCGGATATTACAAGGTATTTTTGGCACCTGATCAACCTGTGCTGACTTGCTGATTCTAATTTAAGTAAAAGGGGGATATATCAACAACGGTGGAATGGACAAAATTGAAATGAACCACTATCTGAAAGTGTATAACTGAAATAGAAAGTGTGTGGGGCTCGGGGGGGGGGGGGGGGGGGGGGGGGGGGATTGGGGGGGGGGGGGGGGGGGGGGGGGGGGGGGGTGTGCACCTTGATCCTAAACAAAGAGACCCTGCAGTTACTAGAAAAATGTGTATCCTATAAGTTCAGGCTGCCCAATATCCAGGAAATATTTCAATAGAAAACTGTTAATAATAAAGCATAGCAATGGTCCATACACTAAGTCTTGGTGAACTTTATCCAGTTATACGTTATAGAGCTTGTCGTGTGTTCGCCCGCGGGGTCCCCTCTCCCCTCCGCCCCCCCCGTGACCTTTAAACACCAGGCGGTAGATGCTCCTTTAAAATTCTCTACCTAACTATATAAAATCTTCCAATCTCTAATCTAACTAAATTGTAAGGATCACAGCTAATAGTATAGGTTTCCTTCATGTAAAAATATAATAATTTCGCTGAGCTGTTTGGACACAATCAGAGCAGCACGTCCTTCCTGCCTCTGAGACGCTGAAGACACTGAAGGCTGAACAGGAAACGCTGTTCTATGGTACAAACGAGGTCATGTGATTTTTCCAAGCCAATCGCAGCCATACACATCCCAGTCATGACGTCGCACACCACATCTCACTCCTGCTCTATTCTGTAATCTGATTTGCGTTCCGCCAAAATTACAGGAAAATGGCGCATCGTTAATAGATGAATGCACAGATGTTTTAACCTAAATTATCGCAATATCTAAAAAATGCCGATCAACCAATAAAATCTGTGCGATTTCAACTTTGTCGATAATAATCGCTCAACACTACTCCCAGGCTATCAAGGAAGCCATCGGCAGTCGCGATTATATTACATTGGTGCCAAAGGGGTCAGAGGGAGCTACTCCCTCTATTTTTCCCTTGGCTGTCACAGTCGTATTTGACCACAGCGACTATTGGGTTAATTGGCCCCCACCGAAGTAAACTCCGCTTGGGACGGATGCTGCAGGATGCCAGCTGTATTGTACAGCTGGTTTCCCTCAGAGATCATGCAATCTCAATTTTGGGTCCTCAGGACGTATGTTTATGTCCATTTGTGGAAACCCCTACCCGACTTGGAAGCAAGCCTACGTCCAATGTCGGAAAAGGGTTAACACATTTTTGTTTACTTCTTCATTTCATAAGTGTTCCTAATAGTTTTTCATTATTTCATTAAGAATTTACAATATGGAAATTGGTGTGTCGAAATAAAAAGAACATAAAATGAAAAGCTGTGTCCAAAATGTATATAGTACTGTATATAGTAAGCCTAAAAAAAGGCAATATAGGTTGTAATATTATTATACTGCAGAAGAACATTGAGGCCCATTTTAAAATCTACTGAGTTTACCTTGACAGCTTTCTCTAGCAGAAAGTTCCACAGTCTCACTGTTCTTCTATTTTTGTAGAAACTTTCTGTCCTCTAGCTGTAGAGGATGTCCCCTTGTTCTGGATATAGTCCTGGGTATAAATAAATTATAGGAGAGATCCCTATATGTATACTTGTTTACTAAGTCATTTCACAACTGTTTTTTTTCTAAACTAATCAACTCTAATATTGATTATTTTTCTGGCTACTGGAGTCCACCAATTCATTTTATTGTATGAATTCCTTTTATTTTATTTTTGCTGCCTGTTTTTGAAACTGCTTATGCTCTGCCTTGTTTTTGCTGTGCTCGTGCCTAAGTTGTACACAATATTCTATGTGTGGTCTGAGAAGTGATTTGTATAGTCGTACAATTGTCTTCAGTTTGGTAACTGTATTCTAGTAGTAGCTTTAGACTTTGAAACAGGAGTCAACAATTGTCTGAACCAACAAATACAGTGGAAATAAAAGAAATGTTACTGTCTGGATGCTTCCTAATTAATACTATCAAGAGACGGGGATAACGGATGTAGCACAGATATATCTTACTGCACTGTGTTTTCTGATCTCAGGACACAACAAAAGCAATTAAAAAGCATTGAAAAGTCCAGATAATTTTCAGTCCCACAATATCATAATGCACTTTGAATTTGGGTCAAAGTCAAATTCAAAAACTCTACCATAACTGTATACTAACACTTAATTAGAGTTGATGTTTTTAAGAGGTTTTAGGGGGTTAACTTACCAGTCTGGTGACATGACACTCCGTTACTACCTAAATTCAGCTCTAATGTCACGTCTGATATCACTCATGGTTACTTCACCATAGGCTCAATGTTATGGTAACCAGAAGTGATGTCAGATGTCACGTTCTGACATCGCTTCTGGTTATTTCAACAAAGGCCCAATCTTATGGTAATTGGAAGTGACGTTGGATGGGTTGTTGGATTGGAAGTTAGACCACAAAGGGAATGTAATGTCACCAGATTGGTAAGTTAAACCCCTAAAAGACTGTAAACCAACCCTAACCTTAAACCCAACTTAGGGTTAAGGTTATGGTTAGTAATAGGGATAAGGTTAGAGAAAAAATTCAGGTTCAGGGCGTCCTAAACCCAGATTTTTTTCACAAGTTCAGTTTTTCACCTATGTCAAACCAATCAGGGTCTATGCGAGCAAAACTAATATTTATGTAAGCTCAAAGAATATATAATTTAGACCTTATAGTTAATGCCTGTTAGAGCAATACAGGTAATGTCTACCTTCCATGTAAATCCAGTATCTATGTGCCATTCTGGATATCTGCAGAGGCGTTACTTCAAGTTTGTCACAAAGTATACATACTAGTGTATTCACTGACAAAGGTCGATGAAGTAGGTAAACCCAAAATAGGCTGCTGGTCGCATTTTACAACTGCACAATGTGGTTGCTGACCAACGCCAGCAGGATGTGTCAATGAGAAGAATGGAGATCCTTGCAATCTTTACTAAGAAGCTTATGCCCAATGAGATAGACTACCTTGTGTGTGCTGATGTGGATATGATATTCAATGATCATGTAGGAGTGGAAATACTTGGAGACCTGGTTGCTACGCTTCACCCAGGATTTTTCCTTGTTGAACCAGAGTATTTTTCCTACGAACGTAGACCAATTTCTGCAGCTTTTATACCACATGGGCTTGGAGACTTCTATTACATGGCTGCTCTGTATGGTGGCAAAGTAGAAGAAATTTACAAACTCAGTACAGCGTGCCAAAAAGGCATTATAGAGGACAAGAAAAAGAACATTGAAGCTGTGTGGCAAGAGGAATCTTCATTCTCAACGAACGGTAATCTGGTGGTATACATAAACCTACCAAGATACTTTCCCCTGAATATCTGTGGGACAGTAAACTGCCCATTGGTGAATACATCAAGAAAAAGCGGTTCTTAGCAGTTCTCAAAAACCATGAAGAAGTGAGGAATTGAAATGCTGCTAAACGTTGCTTCAGCAGCAAGCTTGATGGAAATCTTGATCATTTGTTTCTTTGCTGATCACACTTGTGGAGTGCAAAAAAAGTTGCTACTTCTAGCATTGCTATGTATAGGTGCCTGTCTCGCCTATGTTTTCAAGGAATTCAACAATTTTTTAAATGGTCTTTAAAGCAAGCTTGTCAGGTAATTTATTCTGTCCTAGAGTAGGATGTGACAGAAGCAGAAAAGCTGAGCTCTGTGATATATTGGTTTATTTAATTTAAAGTAGGATTTCTGAGTACAAATCAAAGTAAATCCTAAAAGAGAAAGTGAAAAGACTGCGTTTCCTACCTGCATACAGTAATTGAATTTTGCTCTGTACACACAGATACAGTGTTTAACAGCTTTCCCCTGTATGTGGGCAGGGAAAGCAGGACTTTTACTGTCACTTAAGAAGTTTAATCAATATTATCTCTGATTTCTACTTAGAAATCCATATATATCACAGAGCTCCACTTCTTTCATTCTATCACTTTCTGCTGTTTGTAGGGTACAATAAACCACCTAACAAGTTTCCTTAAACTACTTCCTGTGCAGTGTTTTTGTTTCCGATTTCTCATCCGATTTCGAATCTGTTTTGGATCTGAAAATCGGATCCAAAAACAAAGAGGCTATCTGATCCTAAACGGATCCAAAACATATCTAAAACACAGCTGTGTGTTTGGTGTGTGTTGGATGTGGCAGGATCACACACTATAGTTTTAAATACGGCTCCTGCTGTGTCTTTGGGACAAAGAATTGACATGACAATTCTTGGAACGGATCCCAAAGACGCAATGAGACACACATCGGTGATCACTCGTGTGAACACCGATGTGTGTTTCACAGTAAAATCAATGTAAATCAAATTGCTATTTATTAGATACGCGTTTGGGTCTGTTTAGGGTCCGACAGATGGATCACGCCGTGTTAACATACCGTAAAAGCTATAGCTAATTTAATTTTCCATCTGCATCGCTGTATGATGGCTTGTTTTAGGTGGGACAAGATGTACTTTTAAATGGTATAATTTACTGTACCACATAATACACTGTGAAATCCCAAAAACTCTTTGTGGTGTGGAATGTAAATTAGACACAATTGCACCATTTTTTTGGGGGGGAGGAGGGAGAGAGAGGGATTTTATGGAATTCACTGTGTAGTATAAATAATTATGCTTTCTTTATTCTGCAGGTTGGCACAAATCACAAATGTTTAGAGTTTTTACTATGTTTCACTACTTTAAAAAAAATAAAACCATTTTTTATTTTAATTTTTTTTGCAGCACCATTTTCTGAGACCAATTTTTTATTTTTCTGCCTATGGACACTGGTCAGAATTTTTTATTGGTTGACTAAATTGTAGTTTTTATTGCTTCCTTTTTTTGGGATACATGCGATTTTTAAATCACTTTTTATTCCTATATTTTAGGGAGGCTAAATGACCAAAAAATTGAAATTCTGTCATTTGGTATTTTTTTTCTACAGAGATCAACGTACAGGAAAAATAATGTTAGATTTTAATGGATCGGCAATTCCATTTATGTTAGTTATTTATTTTTGGAGGGTGGGGGTATGTCTTTATTTGTAAAATGGCAAAATTTCTTGTTTGGAAATTTTTTAAGTCAAACAGTGCAAAAAAAATAAAAAAGAAACGTCAATGAGATCTGTGCATTGATAAAGAGAAAAAAAAAACACAGGTTTGGTTCCTGCAGGGATTTGAACCTAGGCCCCTTGTGCCTGGAGACAAAAACTTTACCTCTCAGCTCCTCACAATGCTTTACATAAACAGACCTTTCTTTGACTAGAGAGAGGAAAGGCCTGGTGATGTCATCCTGCTGGGTCACATGATTTGCAATTCAAACAAATCACACATGCCCCCTTCTGAGCACACAGAGCTGAAGAGCAGGATGCAGGGGGTATGAAAACCCCTTTATAAAGCTCCTCCATGCAATGCAGTTGTGTGACTCCTGAAAACTTATGCTATCTACAATACATGAAAAAAACTTTGAGATTCTTAGTTCACACGTTTTGATCAAAAAATGCTTAAGCCACCCCCGGCTTACAACGGGATCTCAAGGCGGGTGGTCCTACTCTATTCTTACCTCTCGCTAGAGTCAAATTCAGACTTCTCATTGGGTCAATAGACCCCCATAATCCATAGAGAAAAAAAAAAAAAAGCACCAACCTTGCAAGCAAACTGCACTGATATAACAACCTGTGGAAGTGGGCGGGGTGCAAGAGACCAAAATGGAGGCATCCATTCCTCCCTATATAGTTTAAAAGCAATCTATGCCAAATACAATGTATAGTTGTGCACAAAAAAAAACATTTCTAAAAAACACAATGTGAACCTGGGTGTCACTGGCTTGGCTGCGGCAATACCAGTGGCACACCATCTGCTAAAAGGGCTAACAAACAATACATGGGAACTTCTAAAGAAGCATTTATGCTATCTACAATACATGAAAAAAACGTTGAGATTCTTAGTTCACATGTTTTGATCAAAAAATGCTTAAAGGGGTTGTCTCACTTCATTGATTCATCTTACCTCAGTCCTGTTTTCTTGGTTTCACTTTGAATTCAGGGGCGTGTCTACTGGCTTCTACTAGGCTGCAGTAGAAGCCAGGTCTGTAGATATAGCAACCAGTGCTGGCAGCCTATCAGGAGAGACCAAACAGGTCTGTAGCTATAGCAACCTGAGGAGCTGATGCAGCCCATACAAGTGGGGATTTCTCAGAATAGGTAGGACACTGTTAATGGACACATATTACAAAGTGACTTGTTTTTGCAAGATCTTTAACATAAAAAGCAATCTTTGTAGTGAGACAACCCCTTTAAGCCACCCCCGGCTTACAACGGGATCTTAAGGTGAGTGGTCCTACTCTATTCTTACCTCTCACTAGAGTCAAATTCAGACTTCACATTGTGTTTTTCAGAAATGTTTTTTTTGTGCAGAACTATACATTGTATTTGGCATTTATTGCTTTTAAACTATATAGGGAGGAATGGATGCCTCCATTTTGGTCTCTTGCACCCCGCCCACTTCCACAGGTTGTTATATCAGTGCATATTGATTGTAAGGCTGGTGCTTTTTTATTTTTCTCTCTGGATTATGGAGGTCGGTTGTTATATCAGTGCAGATTGATTGTAAGGCTGGTGCTTTTTTATTTTTCTCTCTGGATTATGGAGGTCGGTTGACCTAATGAGAAGTCTGAATTTGACTCTAGTGAGAGGTAAGAATAGAGTAGGACCACCCGCCTTGAGATCCCGTTGTAAGCCGGGGGTGGCTTAAGCATTTTTTGATCAAAACGTGTGAACTAAGAATCTCAAAGTTTTTTTAATGTATTGTAGATAGCATAAATGCTTCTTTAGAGGTTTCCATGTATTGTATACTCCTGAAAACTGATACATCTTAATGAGCGTGATTATTTCTTCTACCCAGTCATATATAGACTATATCTACCCCCAACATCCTATGCTAACGTACTTCATTAAGTCATCCATTGGAAATATATTGAATTCAGATTATGCCCTATCCACTGCAATCTTATTCTGCCCAACAACGCTTTTAAGTCATTCTGGAGAGTCGATAAGACTCTCCTTCAGATGCTCAGTAAATCTCTGAGCTCAAAGCCACAGTAAAAGACTTTCTGACGAATCATCAATCTGAGTCCTCTTCACTGCAGACCCAGTGGTGGTCCTTGATGTGTGTATTGCGGGGGATTTTGATCAAACATGTCTCTTGACCTTGTTCAAATTACAAAAAAATATTCTTGAGGCTGCACACTATAGAGACTGCCCATATAGAACTATACAGTCAGACTCAGGGAGTTAATTCAAGTAAGGCACGAGTTACTGGAGCATAAGTATAAACATTTAAAAATAACTGTGCTGCCTCTTTTATGATTAGGGTAATTAAACCGGTTAGCTAATGACACGAGCTCTTAGAAATAAAAGGGCATCGGTTTATATTCCTTCTGGTTAAAAACCCCTTAGCTGATGTGTCTCACCTTACAACAGATATTCTTGAATGTTTTCAGGAATATTCTATCACTTACTATCTCTTTAAAGCCACAATACTTCTTCATGCTTTATCTCCTATGATGCCTTCCTCAGTAAGACTGCCCTTCCTAAAATATCTGGTGGATTTCACAGTGGAAGACCTTCATAAGGCTATAGTATCTCTTCCCTTACCTATGGTGAAGCCCTGGCTGAGTTGGCTGTATAGCCCTATTTTACAAAGTCGTAGTGGATAGCTTAAAGAGGATGTATTGCTTCATCAGTTCGGCTGTTTTCTTGAAGCTTGATTCTCTGAATTCCTGAAATTCAGGGGTATTTCTTCCCCTCCCAGCTGGGTGTTTTGTAACTGAAGGGGGATGACATCATCCCCCTTTCACTGTTCGTGCTCGCTCCCGAGTCATTGTGCTCTTCCCCCTCCCTCTCTGTCTGAGTCCACATGTCTCTGTGTCCTCTCCCTATGCAGTCTTATTTTGTAAGAGCTGTTTACATATCACATGCCTGCATTCAGTCTAGACAGCCTTCTATGAACTCAGAGCACTGATCTCTTCTCCTGTCACAGCTGGAGGTTTGTTACAGTTGAATCCAGTCTTCTACGAACTCATCCAGAGAAGCACAGATCTCCCTGCTATGTTTACACGCAGAAGCATTAAGGCACCGAGGCACAATTCTGCTGTTTTCTGATTCTTGAAACAGTTGCAGTGTTAGTGTGTTTCTTCTGGCTGTGCAGAGTGAAATGCTGCCGGCCCCTTATTCTGAGTGAGAGAGGCAGGAATGCACTCTCCCGTGAATTTACATTCTGTCTGGCCGTGGGGGCCAGACAGAATGAAAATTAGTAGAGCCATCAGCCAATGACATGAAAGGAGGAAGAATCCGACTGGCACTGGGGAACTGTGTTTACAGAAACAGAAGATAAGGGATCCTGTGAAAACAAGACAGCTTTGCTAATGACATCCAATTGCAAAGTTGCTTGTTTTCACTGTCCCTTTATTCTGAAGACCATTTAATGAAATGATACAACCCCTTTAACAATTCCTTTACTCAATTTGTTTAATTTCAATTTTGATTCACCTCAATTCCCTCCTTGCTTTTTTGTAAGCTCACACCAAGCTCATCCCTAACTGAGGTAAAAATCCCTAACTTTGCCAGAGATGTATGCCAATTTCTCTTATGAACACTGATGGTGAACTGTAAGTTAAACACATTTCTTTGGGATTGAGCCCTATCCAGGGAAGATAGCAATAATACTCTCAAAACCTTTTAAATCATTTAAACTCTTAAACCAGATTATCCTGCACCCGTTGCATGCTGCCTTCTTTGGATGTCACAATGGTTTTAATTAGGTCTTTCTTGAAGCTGTCCTCAAAAACATTGGTCTGGGCTTCATCATGTTTCTTGGAATACTTGCTATCTATCACCATCAACCTACCCAAATATAAATGAATGGGGAATTGTTGAATTTATGTGAGATACAAAAAAGAGCACCAGACAGGACTGTCCATTATTGCCTTTATTTTATGTATTGGTGATTTAGCATCAAATTACCCAAATGGGGTAATGCCAGATAGTCCCAAATAGGAGACAGACATTTCAAATGTTCTGCATTCACTGATGACCTATTATTATACTATTACTATACTTACTAGCTTATACTTACTGATACTTATAATTACTTCCTCTTGGGTCACATGGGTATTTTAACATATGTGAGTCTTTATCCAAACTAATCTTTAGCAGGATTATAACCTCAACGTTGCCTCCTTATTGATAACTGTCAAATAGGAAAGGCAGGATTTTTTGTGGATATGAAGGATCAACATATTGAATATGAACATGCGTCCTATTTTTTATACCTATTTCTAACTATACCGATCTATCTTCCAAGTTCTTCCTTCATTTCCTTTAAAAATATTTTCTTTTGTTTAAGTTCAAGAGAGACCTAGAATAACCCATATAATGCTGACCAGAGCTGAGGCTGAGGGAGGCTTGGCAGCTTCAAATGGCAGGGTGCATTATGTGGCAATGGTTTGATTTTTTTTCTGGCATGGACATACTAAGCTTTAGATCCAGTTAGTTAATCTCCTTTTTTAACTCCCATTGTCTGCTCTCTCCCTTACATCCCTTCCTCTGTACTGCCTAAACCCAATCTATCTGTATTACCCTTTGGCGCTTATTCAACTATCTATGTCTGTAGAACTTACATTTTTCAAAGGAAAGTTTTTACTTTAGATGGCCGGCTTACCACTATAAAGGGTAACCCTGCTCTCTTTACCCTTGATCACTCTGACATCTATACAACTAAACATGTCCCACCTGTTCTGTACTTCCCATTAGCACCATATTCCCTGAAGGCACATGATTGTGGTGCAACTGAATCACTAAGTCCTCTTGAAGCTACAGTATCTTTAACTCCACCACTTTTATGTCAAGAATACGACTGAACTAAATCTGCAGAGACCTTTTACTATTTGACACCTTCTTTCTCAGTACAGAGCATGAGGGTCCTTTGTGCTGGTCTTCTTTAAGGGTCCGTCCACACGACAAGCATTTCCAGTTGGTTTCTGATGTGGAGTTGGATTTTCAAATCCATCAAAAACTGACTGTAAAACCATCCCCATAGACATCAATTATGTAGTTCACACGACTGGGATTGTCAGGATAGATTTTCCCTTTTAATCCTTTCCTGGTCCAGTTGCTATCTCTGTTCCAAATTCAAAGTGTTTATGTCTCAGCTGAGAGAAGAGAATTACACACACAAACAGTTCTTACGTTGTGCGTAAAATTCTGTTTACTTAGAGGAAGTCACAAGTTGTATATAGGTTTGATACGTAATGATCCGTTTTAAATCATAATTGGTTAAGGTGTTAGTATAGGCAGATACTGGTCAAAACCACAAACAAGTTACATGGACATAAATGGACATATAACAACAGGCCGGATACCCTCAACGGCCTAACAGTCTAACAGCCCAACAGCTTCCTTTATGGGCATGCACAATAGCAATTCTGGAAAGTCCTTTGTGTCATCCAGTATAGGGAAATATTTGAAGGCTTAGAGTCTTGTTTTCAGTAATTCCAAGCAGCGATATGTCTTAATATCATGCAGAAGACAAGTCCTGGAGGCCATTTTCCTTGAATGAGCAGATACAAGTGATGCAGAGGCAATTGTGAATAATATCTGATAAACTGGATTAAGGTTGATAACCAAATAGTTGAGCTGTAATAAAAGTGGATTAAACGTAATACATGATAAAGATTAACAAGAGAAATGAGAGTCTGATGCTAGAACAGGATTTAATGTTTTCCTATAAACCATTAACCTGACAGGATCTTCTTGAAGTCAGATTGCAAAACTGCAGGTTTTATAAAAAATTTGGAACACATTCATTAGATCAAAAAACACGTTCCAAACATTTTGATCGCATTTGTGTCCAAAACCCTCGAGAGATGAATGGAACTTTTTTTTTGACTGTGAATCCGACTGGAAAAAAAGAACCTAAAATCCACATGAAAAGCCACATCAAAATATGCATTGGACAATGAGGTTTTAGGATTCGGGATCCGATGAGTATTTTGACATGTGTCTTGTGGACCTACCCTTACATTTGTTACATTTATTATCTATTCCCTGGTTTGTGTTTGTTTAGGCCTTTACTGACAATGGATTTATGGGTACATCCCAATGTTGGTAAGGTCCTATGAAGCGGGATTACTCAGTCCGCTACATAGGAGGCAGGTGTCGGCTGGTAATTGCAACTGACACATGTGAGTAACAGCAAGGAATGGCCAGATTGCAGGTTGCTGATCAGTTACCATGGCAGCTGGAAGTCTAATAGCTGCCATGTTACGCTGCCATGTTAAGGGTTCTATTACTTCCTGCCTCAGGCTGCCATTCTGTATTACTTATTTAATGAAAAGGGTGTACAAGCAATCAAGCCCCCTAGTGGTGAAGTACCAACTAAGAGCCACATGTATGAAATGGTTTTGGTCTAAAACTCACTTTTTTCCCGATATAAACCTATTGGCAAACAAGTTAGTTTTATATCAAAACAGTTTCGTACATGTCGCCCTTAAACCTAAAAAAATGCTAAAAAGTTCAAATCATCCCCCTTTTGCCATTTTACTAATAAAAATAAAAGTTACACATAATTGGTATCAATGCATCCGTAAAAGTCTGATCTATCAAAATATAACATCATTTATACATTTATCTGAACATCGTAGAAGAAAAAAATTGCCCATATTGTGATTTTTGGGGGATCATTTCACATCCCTTAAAAATTAGAATTAAAAGTGATCCCAAAATAGTACTAATAAAAACTATACCTAAGCCCGCAAACAATGCACTCTCAAACAGGTCAGTATGTGGATAAACAAAGTTTATGGCCGCAGAAAATGGCTCTGCAGTGCAAATTTAAGAAATAGAAAATATTTGTATTTTTTTACAGTACTAAAACATAATGAAAACCCTATATATTTGGTATTTTTGGAACTGTACTAACCTGTAAAATACAGGTAAGACATCATTTATATGAAAGAGTAAACACCATAGAAACTAAACCACTGCAAACATGGTGCAAGTAAGATTTTTTTTCACATTTTACCCCATTTTATCTGTTTCCCAGTACATTCTATGGTACAATCAGTAGCACCATTAAAAATTGCATATTGTCCCACATAAACAAGACCTACATATGTCTTTGTAGATGTAAATATTAAAAAATAGTTATGGATCTTGAAAAATTATGACTGGTTGTTAGGAAGGAGTTGCATACTTTTGCAAACCCTACAAGTGATTGTCCATCTACATTATAATTGTGTTATTTTTAGCTGTGTTAATATTGGGTCCTCTATACAGAATATTGTTAACTTTGTTATCTATCTACCTGAAGCTTTGAATGACTACAACAATCTGTGCATTTTCTGATTATATTTGATTATACTATTTCTTAATTTCTATTGTATTCTTACTTTGCCATCCTACATTGTCTTTCTAATAAAGCTTTGAAGAAGAGCTGAATCACATTTTGATACTGCAGCAGAGGTCTACACAGCAGCAAATACTTTCTTAGCAATATTGATTTAGTTGCAGTATTTATGCATACCTATTGTGTATGTGACAATCTAAATCTTTTGTTTCACTAAATCTATATTTGCCATGTAAATTTTAGTGTAAAAGCCATATTATTTGTTTACTCGTAGCATAACTGTTAAGTATTTTCTAGGTAACACTGATTCATGTTTAAATATTATATATATTACTATGGTAGTAAAAATCAATCAGAGAAATATTAGAAAGGTCAACATGCAGCCTATACAACATGGGGAGTAGGAGGAGACAGAAGCCTAAGCCTATGTCTACACAGGACTGTTTTTTGGTCTGATTTTATCCTGATTCAGTATTTAGAATTTGCCAAAACATACAACTGTTAGCCACCCCCATAGACTGTAAACAATTATAACTGCAAATAAATGGGTATGAAAGAGTACCTCTAGACCAAAATATAATCAGAATACTAAGTGGAGGACTAAATGGTCATAAAACTTAACTTTTAATATAAATAATGATTAAAAATCTATTGCACAGCGCTATCAAGTATATGTTGCAAGAAAAAAAATAAAATAAAAATAAAAAAAAAAAAATAATATATATATAGTATAAATATATATTATAATTATATATAGTATATATATATATAATATATATATATATATATTATATATATATATATATATATATATATATATAATATATATAGCAAGAAAAAATGCCACAATCGGAAGGGACCAAACAGTAATATCCCTAGTTGGCCCTAACAGGAAGAGCTAAAATAGCCCTAACCTAAACCAAAAAATACAGGAACAAGCGCCCTGATAAGGGCGATCCTGTCAGGAACCTGACCCTATCAAACTTAACCTAATTCAACCCTCAAAATCCAATCCCAACATGTTTCGATCCCCCCAATAATTTATCTGGATTGCATCAGGGGATGGTTTGGAGACATAAAGACCCAAGAGAAAAGAATAATAGTAGCTGAAAAAGCAACTAGATAGAGGACAGGCATGCCGACATGTAGACACTTACATATGTCAGGGGCAAATGTATAGCAAAGGTACAATAGATATATGTAGCCGACCTGGACATTGAAGTGGCCGCCCTGGGTATAAAAGAAAATGGGACCAAGTATAAGACAGGTATGTACACATAAAGGAGAAAAAAACAAAAGCGCGACAAGCGCATCTTAAGAATAATTAAACTTACAGATAACTACTTTGCATCTGTAAGTTTAATTATTCTTAAGATGCGCTTGTCGCGCTTTTGGTTTTTTCTCCTTTATGTGTACATACTAGAGATGGGCGAATCGATTCTAACGAAGTGGAATTCGTTTAGAATTTCAGGAAAACTTCGGTTCGGAACGAAGTCGAACTTTGGGGTACTTCGGGTGAACGAAGTGTGCTTTTGATTGATAAAATGACTGCGAGCACATGGCGCTACATGGGGCAAAGCACTCTGGGAGGAAGAAGGGCATAGCCTGCATGACATGTCCAGAGATGAAGCCAATCGGAGACCGGCGGGATTCTGTAATGTCACCGCACTATATAAGTCCGGGCGCGACGCCGGGAGCTCACACTGCTCTCACTGTACTGATCAGGGAAGGTGCTGCCGCGGCTGATAGCTCTCACTGAAGAATTGATTTTTATACAGCGATTTTTGTCGGGTGTCTCAGCTTGTCTCAGAGACTGTTCTCTTAATGTTCTATTTCTGATTTTTTGGGGTATTGGATCTGAAATCCAGTGTGCGTCCACTGCAGCTGCACATACATTCAATATCCAAGTGGGATCTAAGCCAGTTCCTGTTGTATTCATTTAAAGAAACAGCGTTTTTACAATACAAATACCACTTCATTTTTGGCTGCTCAATTCTATTGCGCAATTTACATCCAGGGGTCAATTAAGCGTTGTTTTGCTGGTGTGCTGACCCCAAGAAACCGTCATTTTCAACGCCAAAATATATACATTTTTCCTGTAGCATAATTCACAAGCGAAGGTTAATTACAATTTTATCTCTTGTTGTGTGGCATAGAAAACACACAATTGTAACACGCTACAAAGCTACTAGTTTGTGGTGGCCCAATTGTTTGGCGCAATTTACATCCAGGGGTTAATTAAGCGTTATTTTGCTGGTGTGCTGACCCCAAGAAACCGTCATTTTCAACGCCAAAATATATACATTTTTCCTGTAGCATAATTCACAAGCGAAGGTTAATTACAATTTTATCTCTTGTTGTGTGTCTTAGGAAACACGCAATTGTAACACGCCACAAAGCTACTAGTTTGTGGTTGCACTCGAATTCTTTTGCGCAAATTTTACATCCAGGGGTTATTTAAGCATTGTTCTGCTGTTGTAATCAGTAAAAGGAAACTTTGTTTTTCACCGCCACAGAAGAAATTCTGTAGCATAATGCATTTACGAAGGTTAATTAAAGCTGTTTGTGCTTTATATTCAGTATAATCACACAGAGTTTTTAAACGGCACATACAAGCATCTCAAATTTTTCCTGCCCATTTGTGGAGGCAATTTATATCCAAGGGTTACCAAGCTTCGTGTGGGTTCATTTGGCGTCAAATACAGGGTGGAATTTATTCATATACAGACTATCTTCATCAAACAGTGCCTGAACATTTTAGAACATACAGTATGGTCTGACAGAGAGGTGGCAGGCTCTGTCACCTGCGAGTGCAGTGCACAAATTCCAGGCCAGGCTCGCTGCACAGAAGGGGACGTCGCATGCCCCCCCCACAGGGTCACTCGGTGAGGCCACAACTGCCGCTGTCATCTAGCGGCCGTGGGTTGTTCAGCAACCCTATGGTTCTTGAATAACTGGTTGACTAGGTCAGCCACTTCTTCCCAGATGACAATCTGACACCCAGCAAGAGTCGGTGGGAAAGTCAGACACAATCCTTAGTGGATGGCCCGGGAGCAGGTCAGCGGCCCTCACTGTCCTCAAAAACCCGCCATCTGTTTCATATGGTTCCTCAGCAGAGATATACTATGTGGTAGGGGCTCAGCGCACTATATAGGAAGGATGAACAATTTGAGGAGGGCAGTCAGCAGGCTACTGGCAGCGAAGAAATGTGGCCCATATCCCCGCTTCTTGCAGTAGACGGCAAAGTATAGATGGTTGAGAGTGGCATGGGTGGTCATGTTTGTGAAGGGTCAGCCTTGCATAACATGACCGGAGATGAGGTCAAGCAGTGACGATGAAACACAATAGATGATGATTGTAGCCGACCGCATTGGAGCGGTGAAGCAAGGGGTTCATCATATTCAGGTGAAAGAGGACGTAAGGCTTGGCGTCAGGCTGCGGCGCAGCAGCAAGTGGCGTCGTGTGGCGTGAAGTCAGCAGGATTGCAAGCAGTGTGAGGTCGGGAGCCAAGCGGCCACGGGGTAAAAAACCCGCTTCGCAGGTCCAAGAAAGTAGCGGCACAGGGGCTCAGCGAGGCAGCGGCGGCAGTAGTCACTCGGCGGTGTGGCAGTTCTTTGCTAAGACACCGGAGGAGCCGAATATGGGTATATGTAGAATATGTAAGCAGAAAGTGAAGCGTGGCCAGGGAGCTAACGTTGGCACCACGGCCCTGCGTCAACACATGCAGCGTCACCATCCGGTGGCCTGGGAGAAACGTGGCTCAGATGTGGTGGTCCATCCTGCCGCCGCAGCAACAGCAGCAGCAGCGCCCAGTGGCACGCATGCCATTGCAGCCAGTCAAGGCTCCACCACCTCTGCAGAAGGGAGCTGTTTCTCTTTGACATCATCTCCCGGTCCAGATGCTCCTGCTCCTCGCTACTCATGGCGCCAGCAGTCGTTCAGCGAGGCGATTGCAAAGAGACAACAGTATGCGTCCAACCATCCTAAGGTGCAGCAGCTGACCGTGCTCCTGTCCAAGTTGTTGGTACTGCAGTCCCTCCCTTTCCAAATGGTGGACTCTGCACCATTCAGAGAACTAATGGCTTGTGCCGAGCCGAGATGGAGAGTTCCAAGCCGTAATTTCTTTTCCAAAAAGGCAGTACCAGCACTTCATAAATATGTAGAACAGAAGGTGGGCCAAGCTTATTGGTTTGTTCCAAGGTGCACGGCAGCGCGGACGTCTGGAGCTGTAACTACGGTCAGGGCCAGTACATGTCCTTATCGGCCCACTGGGTGAATGTGCTTCCGGCCCAGGCACACCAACAACTTGGACAGGAGACGCCGCTTTCTCCTCCACGTTGTCAAACTGCTGCCCTGCGCCAATGTCCGCCTCCTCCTCCACCACCACCACATCTCAGCCTCCACAAGTACTGCTCCATCATACCACATGTCTAGGGCACAGCGGTGTCACGCAGTTCTACACCTGGCTTGCCTCGGCGAACGAAGTCACACAGGGGAGGAACTGCTCCGCGTCATGCAGCAAGAAATCGATGTGTGGCTTTCTCCGCGCCAACTGCAAAATCGGAACCATGGTGATGAACAATGGGAGGAACATGGTGTCCGCGCTGCACCGAGGAGGGATGGTCCATGCGCCTGTCATGGCGCATGTGTTCAATCTGGTTGTGAAAAGGTTCCTGAAGTCTTCCACCGATCTTCAGAACATTCTGAAAATGGCCAGGAAACTGTGCATGCACTTTATCCATTCGTACAAAGCCAGGAACACCCTCCTCGAGTTGCAGCGGCAGAACGGCCTCCCCCAACACACTCTGATATGCGATGTTTCCACCGTTGGAATTCCAGCCTGCACATGTTGGGACCGACTGTATGTACAGAGTAAGGCCATTAACAATTTTTTGATGATCCAGGCAGACAGAAGTACTCCCCTGTGTAACTTTGATGTCAACCAGTGGCAGCTCATGCGTGACACCTGCCGTTTGTTGAGGCCATTCGAGGAGGCGACGTTATTTGTCAGTCGCCAGGACTACGGGATGAATAACGTCATTCCACTGCTTCATGTCCTGGAACAGATGCTGAAAAATCTGTCTGGGCAGGGGACTGGAGACGTGGCGACTACATCTCGTGGCCACATGAGTCCGGTGGGGACTGAAATGGAGGAGGAGGAGGACATTGGAGCAGAAGCATTGTCTGGTGAAATGAGTGGATTTTCTACCCAGGTGACAAGAGAGGAGGAGCAGGAGCAGCTGGAGGAGGTGGATGGAGATGAGGAAGACGAGGCAGATGACCCCCAAGCACCGTGGCAGTATACAGTGGAAATGGAGGCAGGGAGCCCCTCGGAGTCACTTGTGCAGATGGCCCGCAGCATGCTTATTTGCCTGGCTAGTGACAGCCGAATAGTCAGCATCCGGCAGAGGGATGACTTCTGGCTCTCCACCCTATTGGACCCTCGCTACCGGTCCAAAATGGGAGCCTTTTTCCCAGCTATTGAGAGGGAGGACAAACTCAAATACTATAGGGAAATCCTCCGTAATCAGTTGGCCGCTGCCTATGTGCGGCATCGTCCCTCCTCTGACAGGTCTGACCGGGGGGTTCCTCAGCGCTCACGTACTACTGCCGCGGCTGCTGGGGGAAGGGGGGGGGTAGGAGCAGTACCAGCTCCATCAGCAGTAACCTAAGTCTGGAGTCACTGATGAGCAGCTTCCTTCACCCGCCTAGTGAGGAGGGTAGTCGCCAGCAGCAGCAGCAGCAGGACCTGGAGCAGTCCCTGAACCAACAGGTGGTGGCCTACTTGGACAGCACTCTGCCACCCCAGTTAGAAGATCCGCTGGACTACTGGGCAGCCAAACTGGATGTGTGGCCGCAACTTGCCGAGTTTGCAGTGGAGAAGCTGTCCTGCCCGGCCAGTAGTGTGGCATCAGAGCGGGTGTTCAGTGCGGCGGGGGCCATCGTTACCCCAAGGAGAACCCGCTTGTCCACGGGAAATGTGGAACGACTGACCTTTGTCAAGATGAATCAGGCGTGGATCGGCCAGGATTTCCACACACCAATGCCTTAGGCGTCAGGACTACATCAGCCATGACGCCTCACCCAAACTGTGAGAAATGAGTCTGGGTTCAAACTACCTGCCTCAGCCACTATTCTGATGCCGCCACCCGCCTGATGCCACACATCTGCTGACAGTTTCTCCATCTGCCACCAACCATCTTTACCAGGGACTGGTATTGCCACCCACCTCCACACTCTGTCATTGTGCCACTTTATGACCTCATGCTGCTGCTGCTGTTGCCGTGACATCCACACTGTGTCATTGTGCCACTCTCTGACCTCATGCTGCTGCTGTGGCTGCTCCGTACCTCCACACTCTGTCATTGTGCCACTGTCTGACCTCATGCTGCTGCTGTGGCTGCTGCCGTGACCTACACACTGTGTCATTGTCCCACTCTGTGGCCTACTCCTGTTTTTGCCACCTCCAGAATGTCATTGTGCCACTGTCTGACTCATGCTGCTGCTGTGGCTGCTGCCGTGACCTCCACACTGTCATTGTGCCACTGTCTGACCTCAGCTCCTGGTGCTGCTGCCGTGACCGTCACACTGTGTCATTGTGCCACTCTGTGGCCTACTCCTGTTTTTGCCACCTCCAGAATGTCATTGTGCCACTGCCTGACCTCATCTGCTGCAGTGCTGCTTGCAGTGACCTCCACACTCGTGTCATTGTGCCACTGCCTGACCACATGCTGCTGCTGTTGCATGCTTCCGTGACTCCACACTGTGTCCATTGTGCCATGTTGACCTCATGCTGCTGCAGTGCTGCCAGCCCGTGGACCTCCACAATGTGTCATTGTCCCACGCAGTGGCCTAGCACCTGTTTTTGCCACCTCCAGATGTCCATTGTGCCACTGTCTGACCTCATGCTGCTGCTGTGGCTGCTGCCATGACCTACACACTGTGGTCATTGTCCCACTCTGTGGCCTACTCCTGTTTTTGCCCCCTCAAATGTGATTGTGCCACTGTCTGACCTCATGCAGCTGCTTTGGCTGCTGCCGTGACCCTACACAACTGAGTCATTGTAGCCACTGTCTGACCTCATGCTGCTGGCAGTGGCAGCTCCCGTGACCTACACACTGTGTCAATTGTGCCACTGTCTGACCTCATGCTGCGCTGAGGCTCTGGCTGTGACCAACACACTCTGTCATAGTGCCACGTGTCTACCTCATGCGCTGCTGTGGCTGCGCCGTGACCTCCACACTGTGTCATAGTCCACTCTGTGGCCTACTCTGTTTTTTTTTGCCACCCGTCCAGAATGTCATTGTGCCACTGCCAGAACCTCAGCTGCTGCTGTTCCGTGACCTCACACTGTGCCATTGTGCCACTGCCTGACCCATGCTGCTGCTGTGGGCTGCTGCCCGTGACCTCCCACACTGTGTCATTGTGCTACTGTCTGACCTCATGCCTGCTGCGTGGCTGCTGCCTGGGACCTACACACTGTTCATGTGCCACTGACCTGACCTCAGTCTGCTTGCTGTGGCTTGCTGCCGTGACCCGTACACACTGTGTCCATTGTGCCACTGTCCTGACCACATGCTGCTGCTGTGGCTGCTGCCGTGAATCCTACACAGTGTGTCATTGTGCCACAGACTGACTCTCATGCAGCTGCTGTGGCTGCTGCTGTGACCTACACACTCTGTCGTTGTGCCACTGTCTGACTCATGCAGCTGCAGTGGCTGCGCTGTGACCTACACACTCTGTCATTGTGCCACGGTCTGAGCTCAGGCTGCTTCTGTGGCGATGCCGTGACCTACACACACTGTCATTGTGCCACTGTCTGACCTCATGCAGCTGCCGCTGGACCTCCATCACTGTGTCATTGTCCACTCTGAGACCTATTCCTGTTTTTTGCCACCTCCAGAATGTCATTGTGCCACTGTCTACCTCATGCTGCTTGTGGCTGCCCGCCGTCACCTCCACACTCTGTAACTAATGTTGCCACCTGAGCACTCAGCTTGTTTTTTTCCAGCTTTCTCTGGCATGAAATTTATCAGGTAACATTCCCGCTTCATTTTTTTGGTCAGTTTTTTGCCTCTCATAAGTGCACCAGAATTTTATAGTGAAGCGATTCTAAGAGCGGCGGCAGTCATGTGAAAGTCCTACTAAAACACAACATTGTAATGAAGACCAAACCAAGCTCCCTCTTGCATATTTAAGCATGCACAACGTTCCTACAGCACCCTCAGGCTCTATGCAGCCTGAAAAAGCTGCTTTTTAAACGTGAATTCGGGCGAAGTAATTTGAACGAAGTTTATTTTTGCTCGGAGAAATTCGGCGAAGTGACGAAAACGAATTCGAAAAATTCGCTCCATCTCTACTTCTGACCCCAACCCGGCATATTGTCATCAAGAGGTCTTCAGAAAATGGATTATCCACATTGTGGGTACTCGAGTTGACATTTGGGCAGCCTTCGCATCATGTAGGACGATGCTGATGATCTGATGTACGACATTTGTGGCCGTGACTGGGAGGACGAGGGTAAGACTGCTTGGATCAGTTTTGCAAATAACCAAGTGAATAAGAACAGATTGCACGCTGTGTCGTTAACTGAGATATCACAGGGCCCCTGACCCAGCGATGACAGGCCTGACCGGTCCCTGCAACCGACGAACCGCTGGCATGCTTGTTGGTCGCCAGCACTGGAAAGGAGCACCTTCCACTCGTACCTCTACCTCCTACCCGCCTCTTTGCTCTCTTACCACCTGCATTACGCTACATGATCAGAAAGATAAATAATTTGATGAAGGTATGAAGAGTTTTGGAAAGTCCTCTTATTAAAAGATGGCAAATCACAGCTATTCTCAATTCCCTCAATCAAAACAAAATTGCTGGATTAAATATAAGTGCAAGGAACCTTTATCAGCAAAGCTGACTGACCAAAATGAAAAACACCTATCTGAAATGTAATACGGATATAAAAGGTATATTTGGCACCTATCAATACACTGTGGGTGACAACCAAATTGCTGGATTCAAATTTAACTGCGTGGCTCTAAGAACAAAGCTGCCTGTGCCAAAGTGAAAAAAACACTATCTGAAATGTATACGGATAAGTAAAAGGTATGTTTTTTTTTTTTGTTTGGGGGCACCGATTCAATAACCTGTGGTGGACTACAAAATTGCAGGATTCAAACTTAAGTGCAAGGTACCTTATCAACAAAGCTTGACATGACCAAAGTGAAAAAAACACCTAACTGAATGTAATCGGATAATAAAAGGTATTTTTGGCACCGATCCAATACCACCTGTGGTGACTACAAAATTGCTTGATTCAAACTTAATGCCAGTACCTCTAACAACAAAGATTTTAGACTGACCAAAAGGAAAAAAAACACCTAATTGAAATGGTATACGGATAATTAAAAGGTATTTTGGAGCACCTACCACTACACCTGTGGTGACTACAAAATTGCTGGATTCAATTTAAGTGCAAGGACCTCTATCAACAAAGCTTGATGACCAAAGGTGAAAAAAACACCTATCTGAAAATGTATACGGATAATAAAAGGTATTTATTTGGCACCTCTCACTACACCTGTGTGGACTCCAAAATGCTGGATTCAAATTTAAGTGCAAGGACCTCTACAACAAAGCTTGACTGACCAAAGTAAAAAAAAAACACGTATCATGAAATGTAATACAGATAATAAAAAGTATTTTTTGGCACATATCAATAAACTTTTGGTTACTACAAAATAGCTGGTTTCAAATTTAAGTGCAAGGTACCTCTATCAACAAAGCTCTGACTGACCACAAGAGAAAAAACACCTATCTGAATGTATACAGATAAAAAAAGGTAATTTTTGCACCAATCAATACACCGGTGTGTGACTAAAAAATTGCTGAAATCCAATTTAAGTGGCAAGGTACCTCTATAACAAAGCTTGATTGACCAAAGTGAAAAAAACACTATCGAAATGTATACGTATAATATACGGTATTTTTTGGCACCTACCAATACACTTGTGGTGACTACAAAATTTGCTGTATTCAAATTTTAACTGCAAGGTGGCTGCTAGTGAACAAAGCTGGCCTGCGCAAAGTGAAAAAAAACACGTACCTGAAATGTATGCGATAATAAAAGGTATTTTTGGCACCTATCATACACTGTGGTGACTACAAAATTGCTGGATTCAAATAGAACTGCAGAAGGTACCTCTAATCAACAAGCTTGATTGACCAAAAGTAAAAAACCACCTATCTGAAATATATGACGGATAATAAACGGTATTTTTGCACCTATCAATAAACCTGTGGTGACTACAAAATTGCTGGATTCCAAATTAAGTGCAAGGTATCCCTCTATCAACAAAGCTGACCTGAACCAAAAGTGAAAAAAAACACGTATCAGAACATGTAAACGATCATAAAAGGTATTTAATGGCACCTAACAATACCTTGTGGTGACTACAAAAATTGCTGGTACAATTTAAGTGCAAGGTAACCTCTTTCACCAAAGGCTTGACTGACCAAAAGTGAAAAAAAAAACACCTATCTGAAATGTATACGCATAATAAAAGGTATTTTGGCACCAATCAATACACCTGTGGGTGACTACAAAATTGCTGTATTCAAATTTAAGTGCAAAGGTACCTCCATATCAACAAAGCTTGACTGACCAAAAGTTAAAACAACACGTATCTGAAATGTATACCGGATAATAAAAGGTATTTTTGGCACCTATCATACACCTGATGGTGACTAACAAAATTGCTTGATTCAAATTAACTGCAAGGTAACCTCTATCAACAAAGCTTTGACTGACCAAAAGTGAAAAAACCACGTATCTGAAAATGTATAACGGATAATAAAGTATTTTTGGCATCCTATCAATACACCTGTGGTGACTGACAAAATTGCTGGATAACAAATTTTAAGTGGCAAGGTACCTCACTCACAAAGCTTTGATTAGACCAAAAGTGAAAAAAACCACCTATCGAAAAATATACGGATATTAAACGGTTTATTTTTGGCACCTACAATACACCTGTGGTGACTACAAAAATTGCTGTATTCAAATTTAAAGTGCAAGGTACCTCTATCAACCAAGCTGACAACCAAAAGTGAAAAAACCTCCTATCTGAAATGTATACGATAATAAACAGTATTTTGCACCTAACAATACAACCTGTGGTGACAACAACATTGCTGTATACAAATATAACTGCAAGGTGGCTCTATGAATAAAGCATGGCCCTGCGCCAAAGTGAAAAAAACACGTATCTGAAATGTATGCGGAAAATAAAAGGTATTTTTGGCCACCTATCAAAACACCTGTGGAGGACTACAAAAATTGCTGTATTCCAATTTAACTGCAAGGGTACCTCTATCAACAAAGCTTGACTGACCAAAAGTGAAAAAACACCTGTCTGAAATGTATACGGGATAATAAAAGGTATTATTTGGCACCTATTCAAGTAAACTGTGGTGACTACTACGTTGCTGGATCCAAATTAATCTGTAAGGTGGCACTCATCAACAAAGCTGGCCTGCGCCAAAGTGAAAAAAACTCTTATCTGAATGTATACGGGATAATAAAAGGTATTTTGGCACCGTATCAACCTGTGTAGACTACAAAATTTGCTGTATCAAATTTAACTGCAAAGTAAGATCTATCAACAAAGCTTGACTGACCAAAAGTGAAAAAACACCTGTCTGAAATGTATACGGAGAATAAAAAGGTATTTTTTTGGCACCTATCACCCATGGGGACTACAAAATTGCTGTAATTCAAATTAAACTGCAAGGGTGCAATATCAACAAAGCGACAGGGCGAAAATTAAAAGAACACTATCTGAAATGTATACTGAAAATAAAAGTGGAGTTTTGCACCTCACAAAGACCTGCAGTTACTAGAAAAGATCTATATCCTAATATAAGGCAATGCAAATGTCTAAACAAAAGTTTTGGCTGTACTATATCCAGTATCCTTTATAGAGCTTGTCTGTGTCGCCCGCGTGCCCTCCCCAAACTCCCCGCTCTCTTTCTGTGATTTACAGCGTTAGAAGCTCCTTATAAAATTCTCTGCCTAACTACCTAAAATCTTGCAAATCTCTGAATCTAACTAACTTCTAAGATCCACATCTAAAAGTAGAGCTGTCTCTGTGAAAAAATAGAATTAATTTCGCTGACTGTTTTGCTGAGCTTTTTGGACAGATGCAGAGCCGCAGTCCACTGCTATGAAGACTCTGAAACGACAATGACATGACCAGAAGGGCTGTTCTATGTAAAAGAGGTCACGTTGATTTCCGAGCCAATCGCAATCATACACCATCCAGTCCATGACTTTTGCAACACACATCGTCACCCGCTCTATACGAAAACTGATTTGCAGGCCGCCAAAATGACAGGAAGCTGCCGAAAAAATGGCGCGATATTGATAGATTATGCACAGATTTTAACCTAAATTATCGCGTGATCTAAAAAAATCCGATCAACGTAAATACCGTGCTGATTTCAACTTTATCGATAATAATCACTCAACACTAGTCATTACACACGCGGCGATACCAAGTATGGGTACTTTATTTATTTTTTATCTTTTTGGGGCGTTTGGCGTTTGTAAAGGGGAAAAGGGCGATGTACGTGTTTTTATTTTATTTTTTGTGTTTGTGTTTTACTTTTTTTCACTTTTTTTACTTTTTTACCCTTGTTTACATGTGTTTACACTTTTTTTCGTACTTTTCCCATAGGGGATTTATAACAGCAATCTTCAGATTGCTGTTATAAGGCTGGCCAGTACATAGTATTGCTGCTGTGTACTGGTTGCCATGACAACTGTCAGTCACGATGCCTACAATGCATTGTGGGCATCGTGACATCACAGATGGCTCCGGGAAGTGATCTTCAGTTCCCGGAGGCGGCTGGTAAGCGATCGTTGCTGCAGCAGCGCGACGGAAGCAGGCAGGATGGGCTCCCTCCTCCTGCCTGCGACTTAGCTCCGACAATCTTAATTGATCGTCGGAGTTAAGGGGTTAAACACCTGCGGACGGAGCTCACTCCGGCCATGGGTGAGGCGGCATGAGGCCAGCGGTAATTTACCGCTGGTACCATGTCGCGCTCATGCGGGGCTCGCCCGCAAGCCCGCACGATTGCCAGGATGTATGTATGCATATGTCCCATGTCAGAAAGGGGTCAATCACTATGCCCGACCATGCTCACAGGGCACAGCAGGACGTAGTAATGTCACGGCAGCCCTGGAAGTCTTTGTTAGACTACTGGGCTGTTAGGGAAGCCATTGGCAGCCGCGATGATAGCGCGGTAGTGCCAATAAAGACAGAGGGAGCCCCCTCCCTTTGTCTTTCCTTGATTGATCGTGGCAGCTAAGCAGTTAATCACCCTCTGCCAGAGTGAGCAATGCAACATGGAGACAGCTGGTTCCTGTTGTGAGAATCCTCATGACGTAGCCACACGTCAATTTTCAGGAACCCCTTCCCGTATGGGTACGTCAAATGTCGGTAAGGGGATAAACTTCCTGTTATCCGCCTTCTGATTGTCTCTGACTCCCTTCTTATACTGTACTTTGACTATCCTGTCCTATACATCTGAATTCATTACCACAAAAGGTTTAACTAGTTTTGTGAGCTCTGTTAAAATGGCTATAGTGGGAACCATGTGATTCAGTTTTAAAAAATACTGGGAGACATCTATGAATTTGCATGTGCGACACAAGTTCAAATGATATAGAGGAGGGGTAAAATACGACAGTAGAATGAAAGTGTTTTGCGAAAAAATTTTTTTTGCCGCAAAAGGGGCAAAATTGCTGCATAGAGGTTATCCCAAACTTTGAAGGGCAGCTTTGCACCAAACTTTGGTGCATTAAAATGTGTCGTCACACTATATACCTGTTAATACATCTATAGAACCGGCAAAAAAAAGGCAAAGTCAAATTCATAACTATCGCCCTAGGTATTTTCCTGTATAGAAGTAATTAAAGACAATTCTTTTATGTGTGTGAATCACCATTTTGCAGCACTTTTAAAGAGCCACAACCGATCTTTTGCTATTTAAATTATTTGATTCACAGATTTAATGTTATGATACCATTGTAATAGATTGATAGCTTATATATGTACCACATTTTATATAAAGTACTGCATATCATTAGCAATTGTTCCTATGAACTACTTTAAATTAGTTCTGGTCATAAATTGATAGAAATAAGTATCGGGGTTAGCCACAATTCTTGAGTCACCAAAATAACTCTCTTCTTTACCCTCTGCAACAGTTTCCGCACCCTACACCCACGAAACTGCTCTAGCAAAAGCCTAAAGACCCCCTAACAGCAAATTTCAGGTAACTACTCATTTTCTGCTTCTTCTGGGCTCTCTGCAGCTTGACACGTTTTATCACCACCCCCCCTCCTCAACAGCTCAGCGCCATCGGATCCAGGGCACCGCCCTTCTTGGGTTTTCTTCCTCCCCTGACCGCTCCTTTGTTCTCATTTTCCCGGGCTACCTCCTCTCCTCTTCCCTTCGTTGGGGGGCCAAGGGAACTTTCTTGTCCCTCTCCTCTTTCATTTTACACAGCCCCCTTTTACAAACCATCAGCAGATTTAGCTTCCAGAACCATTTCTACCTGATGACACTCAAAATACACCCCTCCCCAGATCTCACCCGGCCCCTACAAAAACCCTGGGCGTCGTCCGCTGTCCTGACATCGTCCCCCTGTACTTAAACAAACCTCACTAAAACTGAACTTTTAGTCATCCCACCGTCTACTAACCACCCCCACCCTGCTATCTCTGTGTGTGTGTGTGGCACCACCATTTCTCCTAGGCAGCAGGCCCGCTGTCTTGGGGTTATACTAGACTCGGATCTGTCCTTCACCCCATATATCCAATCCCTGCCCGATCCTGTCACCTGCACCTCAAGAACATCTCCAGAATCCGTCCTTTTCTCACTGTGGAAACAGCCCAAACTCTCATGGCTCCTCTTATTCTTTCTCGTCTTGACTACTGTAACTCCCTGCTTATCGGTCTCCCTCGCTGTAAACTCTCCCCTCTCCAATCTGTCCTGAATGCAGCAGCCAGGCTTGTCTTTCTTTCCGGCCGCTATACTGATGCCTCTATCCTGTGTCAGTCTCTGCAATGGCTACCTATTCAGTACAGAATACAACATAAACTAATAACTCTCACCTATAAAGCTCTCCACAGTGGTGCACCCCCCTACATCTCCTCCCTCATCTCTGTCTACCACCCTACCCGGGCTCTCCACTCTGCTACTGATCTAAGATTACACACCTCACTCATCCGAACCTCCCATGCCCGTCTACAAGATTTCGCACGTATTGCACCACTTCTCTGGAACATGTTACCCCATGTGATCAAGCACACTCACAACCCTCGCAGTTTTAAGGGTGCTCTGAAAACCCATCTTCTTAGACAAGATCCCTAATTGTTTATTGTTAAATTCTGTCACACATTCATCACTTCCTAAATTTGGCACCCACAGGAACTTATTTGTATATATATGTATGGTTTGGATGTCAGGTTAATCCACTTTTTTGTATACTAACTCATATTTATGTAACATGGCTGGACCATTGTAAACCAAGCACTTGTAATCCTTTGTTTCACCCATACACCCTAATAGATTGTAAGCTCTTGCGAGCAGGGCCCTCACACCGCGTGTCTGATTTGTACGTAGCTTTTTTATAATGTAATGTCTGGTTTGTCTGTGCTTATTCCCTCGATATTGTAAAGTGCTGCGGAATATGTCGGGGCTATATAAATAAAGATTATTATTATTATTATTATTAACTAACAACTCTATTAATGTAAATGGTCCATTTTCTATATGGGAATGCTGTATGAAAAAAATATTTATTTCAAATCTTTTTTAATTATTATTATTTATTTTAAAGTGCCATTGATTCCATTCAGCTGTACATTCCAGAGGGGTGGGAGGGGGGAGGGAGAGGGTTACATACATAACATATGTCAAACAAGTACAGTGATGACAATGAATGACGTACAACTGGCAGAGAGCGAGAGAGAACCCTGCCCGCGAGGGCTTTACAATATACATAATTTTTTATTTC
>JAODAL010020012.1:0-70521 GCA_025379985.1 Phyllomedusa bahiana
CAAAGCCTGGGCCCAAAATCTGCCCTGCCTGCTAAACGCCCTGCCTCCTATATACTGGCCCCCTGGCTATATACTGGCGCTGCCTGGCTATATACTGGGCCCCGCCTTAAATTGGCCCTGCCCGGCTATAACTGCCCTTCTCCTACAATACTTCCCCACCTACCTATATACTCCCGGCCCGCCCATATAGTGCCCCGCCTAATTGGGCCCCGCACCTATAACCCCCCGCCTACTATAACGCCCCCACCTATAATGGCCCTGTCTGCCTATATACCTTGGCCCTGCCTACCTATATACTGGGCCCTGCCTCCTTAACTGGCCCTGCTACCTATAATGGCCCTGCCTCTTATAACTGGGCCCTGCTTTCCTATAAAAGGCCCCCCCTGCGCCCTTATACTGGTCCGCCTGGCCCAATACTGGGGCCCTCCCGCCTACTACTGGCCCTGCCGCTTTTCAAGGCCCGCCTGGTTACCTTTCTTGGCCCTGCCTGGGACAACTGGCCCCTGCCCGCTAATTTCTGGGGCCGAACCTGGGTTTACTGGGGCAGCCCCAGCTACCTCTATTACTGGGGGCGCCTTACCCCCACCTGGCTATTACAGGGAAAGGCCCGTCCTAAACCTACCAAAAATGGGGGAAGGCCCCTTTTTACCAACCTAATGGGGGGTTCCCCACCTGTTTTCTTGCCCCTAACGAAATTTTTCATTTCAAATTTTTAGGGGCTAACATTTCGCTGTTTGGGAATAAAAGGGAAATGCTGGTAAAGAGAGGATCTAAATTTATTTGGGTAAAATTTTAACAGGGACAGTAGTGAAAGGAAAAAAGGACACGCAATGCGTACCAGACAAGAAAAAATGGAAGGGAAAAAAAATCATCAGGGAAGACTCATGGAGTTTGGCCAGAAGGAAAGAGAACAACTTCCCCTCAAGAAAACTCTCCCGTAGTCCCTGCTTCAGGGGGCATTTTAAATTCTGTGTTGAGTCAATGCTGTATTCATGTATTGTACCTGACTAATGAGACTGATTGGTTGTAGGTATGTTGGGCTTATTATGTCAGTGGGACTTGTCCCTGATTTTAAAGCAAGTGACCTGATCTTGACAGAGTTTCTCTGCACCACGTTTTTTTTTTTGCTTGCTTGTGTTAGGCTGCTTCACACGGCGGGGGTTTTTGGGGGCATTTTTTTTATTTTTTTTTTTTTGTGCAAAATGTACAGCATTAACAATCGCCTTTCTGCCAAAAAACGGACCAAAAAAACACAAAAATGCTCCATGTAAAGCACTTACAGGTAGTTTTTTTTGGGAAAGGGGCGGGTGCGAGAACAAGGGAAATTTTTTAAGAATTTTGATGTGGGCTGCGGGGGGCTTTGTGCCAGGGGATTTTTATTCCCAGTCCGCCCGGGTTTCGGGATTATCGTCATGGCTCGGACAGATGGAGAAAAGAAGAAGAGAAAGAAAACAACTTTCAGAACGTCTCCTTGAGTCACTAAAAAAAACTTACTGAAATTTTTTTAATTCTGCAGAGCCTGTGTACAGGGGGTATCCACCACTGTATGTCCTGTACCGGAAAAATTGGTTTGGGAAAGATAATGGTTTTGTTTTCAAAAGGGCAGTTTGTTTTATTCAGTCACTGTGTGGTGGTAATTTGGTCAGGGTGTGGGGTATTATTGGTCACGTGTCGGGGGATAGTAGCTTAGTGGCCCGGGATTCGGTTGGTGTAGTAGGGTCTTTTTGGTACTGAATGACTTATTTAACAGTTTTATACGTAGCAAATTTGGGGGAAAGCTTTTTTTATATTTTTGCTTTGGTTTTATGTGATGCAATGTGCGCATGTGGCGCCCCATTTTACGGGGGGTGGGGGGGGGGGGGCAAATTTCCTTTTAAACCCGCCTGGGTAAATTTAGCCAGGAAAAGGGCAGAGGTAGAAAGGAAAAGGAATAAAAGGAAATTTAAACAAATGTCATGTTGTAAAGGGGGGTGCAAGCGCCCCCTGGGGGGCTCTGGGGGTTTGCCCCCCCCTCCCCCCCTGGCGGGCCCCGATGCCGGCACCGATCTATGGGGGCAGCTACAGGGGGCCCAAACGACGTTTAAAAGACGGCTCCTTTCTAGGGAGCCGACGGGGCCCCCCCTCCCACACCGGCTGCATGGGGTGGTCACAACTCAACCATGCAGAGATCCCGGCCCGCCCTGGGAGGCAGGGCAGCGACGGGGCAGAAACACCAGGATCTTCAAAAATCCCGGCCGTCAACCCCCTTGGGCCCCAGCGCAAGGGAGCGGATGTGATGATGGTTCACCGATGCCTTTTTCCGCACCTGATCCCGAGGGGGCGGAAATTTCAGCCGGAGGAAAGCTAAAAAGGAAGGAAAGGTTACGGGGGATATTTTTTTTTTTAATTTTTTTTTTTTGTGCCTCAACACCTATAACCCTCCTTGCTGCCTACATAGCCCCGGGGCGCCACAAAACCCTCCCTGCTGCCTATTTTGCTCCCTGGCGCCTACATACGCTCCGGCCCTGGGCCCCTACATATCTCCGGCTAAGTAAGGGTTCCATGACTACCAATATTTTTGTTTCCCCGGCCCCTATATATGCTCCAATTAATAAAAGGGTTCCCGGCTAAGTATATGGAAACCAGGCTACCTATGTGGGCCCCTGGCTATCTATATGAGCCCCCAGCTAAGTATATGTCCCAGGGCACCTGGGGGCTCCCCTAGTTTCCTATATGGCTCCCCTATTTTCCTATAGGGCTACCTAATTAATGGGGGAATAAAATATCTCCTAATTTTCTGGGGGGGACCTTTTTCTACCTGTCAATTTCGGGGGGGGGCCCCTTCCCCCTACCTAACACTGGGGGGCCTTTTTTTAAATACGTTCCAATGGGGGCCAATATATACCTACTTACTAAGGGGACCCTATATACGTACTTAAGGGGAACTAATTCTACATTCCAACTTTTGAAAGTGAGAAAACAGGAGATTTTAAAGGTGCGGCACACATAGTGGGGGCCCCCCCAAAAAATTTCATACCACACCCACTTTCCCCCCGAAAACCAACCCCCTTCTAAAACCACACCCCATTCCAAAAACTTGTAACGGCTCTGGAAGAAAACTAGATTAGGGTTTTGGCGTCCCCCAGCTTTCCGGACTGTTTTCATGGTCTATTACATCCAGAGACTGTGGTACCGCCAAACTGTGCCCCAATAAGTAATACTCATTTTCCCTATTTTAACCCTGTACCGGGGTACCTCCTGTATCGGGTTCTCCACCTTCTGCAGGTTTGCTGCCCTCAATAGCCGGGATGCCCCCGTAGCCAGGCAGTGCCCCCAATAGCCCGTAGTTTCCCCACTAGCCAGGAGGCCCCCTTTCTTATAGCCAGGTTTCTGTCCCCACTACCAGGTAGTGCTTCTTTTTAGCCAGTAATGTCCCCACAGCCTGTAAGTTCTTTTTAGCCAGGGAGCGTCCCCTATAGCCAGGGAGGGTTCTTTTCCCCGGGGGCTGCCCCACTAGCCGGTATTTTCTTTTTATACCGGGACTGTCCCCTTATAGCCCGGAGTGCTTTTTTAGCCAGGGAGATTCCCCTTTTAGCCAGGGATGCTTTTTTATAGCCGGTAACTGTCCCCCCTCCAGTAGCCCCACCCCTAAGCCAGGTACTTGCCCTTATAGCCAGGAGTGCTTCTTTTAGCCAGGACTGTCCCCTTATACCAGGTGCTGACCCCCCTTTTTAAAACCAGGTATTTTTTCTAATAGCCAGGTACTGACCTCCCTTATACCGTAGTGCTTTTATAGCCCGAACTGTCCCCTTATACCGGATTTCTTTTTAATAGCCAGGACTTTCCCCTTATACCCGGTAGGGCTTCTTATACCAGGGTTGCTTAACCCCCCTTTTAGCCAGGGAAGGGTTCTTATAGCCAGGGGAGCGTCCCCTTAACCAGCAGTGCTTCTTATACCAGAAGCGAACCCCCATAGCCAGAAGTGCTTCTTTTAGCCAGGTATGCTTCTTTAGCCAGGGACTGTCCCTTAACCAGGTAGTGCTTCTTAAAGCCAGGGACTGTCCCCTTAACCCGGGGTTTTCTTCTTTAAAACCGGGACTTACCCCTATAGCCTTAGTGCTTCTTTGGCCCGGGGGCTTCCCCACTAGCAAGGGAGCGTCCCCCAATCCGGGTACTGGGGGGCGTGCAATACAAGGGTGCTGGGGACGGGGCTGGGGGCCGCTCTCAATGTCACCACCGTGGCTCAGGAGCAAAGCCCACGACGACGAGAAGGAGACGGCAGGAACACAGCAGGGAAGAGCTCCCCCACCCCCCTCGCGCCGGTGAGGAGGGGGGGGAGGGGGGGGGGAAAAGGGAGGGGAATGGGGGGAGTGCAGCGGCCAGAGAGACACTTAAAACGACAGGCCAGATATAGGGACGAGCCCCCACACTGTCGGGGAGGGAGCACCAACGCTTGGGGGGTGCACTTTTCCCCGAACCATCAAATAGCACCCCCAGGTCCGGGACTGCTGCCGACAGTGGAGCTCGTCGGAAAGATACCCCGTCTATAAGTTAAGGGCTGACCCTCGGCAAATGTTTATCCTCTGCGCTCTTCACATTTTTCGCAGGGTTCCTCGACCCCTCCGGGCCGGCCCCAAACATTCCAACTTATGGCAGGGCCTACTGTGTGGCTGCCCCGGGAATTTTGGGGACCCTCCCGGGGGGGGGTGGGCGGGGACCCCCCCTTTTGTGGAGAGTCCCGCCAGAAGCGGAGAAATTGGCATCTATGTTTATATCCCCTCCTACTTGGGGAACCCTTTATACTTTTCAACAACTTAGGGGTTCTAAAACCACGAGGGCACCTAATTTGGGATTATATACATCTTTACTAAATAAAACTATAAACTTAATAAGAGGGCCTATTTATACCTGCATATGAGGGTACCTATATACCTAACACTGTGGGAGTCTAAATACTTACCTGCCTACTGGGTGCTTGTATACCACCTAATCAGGGGCAATATATTTCCATGCCACTTATCTAACTTTTTATTACTAAATTTTCTAGGGTCTATCATACCTAAAAAGAGCATCTAACTAAGTGCTTGTTTACTATATGGAGTGTGGATGTGGCAAATTGATAGTAAAGGCTTGGAAAAAGAGAGGAGTCTAAGAGATTTTTGTGGTAATTTCTATAGGGTCGAGTACATGCTAGAGACGACGTCGTTGGTATTCTGATACCGGACAAGAAAGAAAAGGGAAGAGATTACTCAGAGAAGAGAACGACTCAACAGAGAAGAACGTCAAGGTGGTTTGGGCCAGATGGAGAAGAAAAAGGAGAAGATGAACGGCTCACAAAGAGATGATGTTTCTCCTGTGTCCCTGATGTCAGGGTTATTTACTTCATGTGAAGGATCAGTAGCTGTATTTACAGTCATGTGATTTACTGAGCGGGTGTCCAGACTCACTCTGAGGTCTCCATAATTGCGGCGATTGTAGGCTATACCTGAGCTGTGTCGACCACTAGTGGTCTCCTTATATGTGCGTGTTGTAAGGTTATACCTAGCGGTAGTTTGATGACACTGATGGGATTCTCTATATGGTTGTGTTGTAGGTAGACCTGAGCTGGTGATCTGACCTCTAAGATGGGCAATACATTACTGGAAATCCCTAAAGAAGCATTTATGCTGTCATCATACATGACGAAAACTTTGAGATTCTCGGTTCACATATTTAGATCAAAAGATGCTTAAAGCTGCCCACAACTTTCAACGTGATCTCATGTCTGGCAGTCCTATACTATCTTACCTCTCCCAATAGAGAGCCAAATCCAGCCCTCTCCCTGGTCACCGACCTCCATTATCCAGAGAGGAAAAAAAATAAAAAAACACCCAAACCTGCAAGCTGCACCTTTATGACAGCCTGAGGGAAAGTGGCCGTTAAGTGCAGAGAAACCAAATGGAGCACCCTTCCTCCCCATATAGAGTAAAACAATATACACAAATACAACGTATGGTTCGCACAAAAAACATTTTCTGAAAAAAACAATATGCAAACCTGGGTGCCACTGTCAGGGTTGCGGCACACATATATATACACACCACTGGCCACTATATTAGGTACACCAGACCAACCTGCTCGTTAAACACTTAATTCCTATTCAGCCAATCACATGCGGCAACTCATAGGCATTTAGGGACATGTAGACATGGTCCAAGGAACAATCACTGCACATTTTCAAACCGAGCTCATATGGGGAAGAAGGTGATTGAGTGCTTTGAACGTGGCAATGGTTGTTGGTGCCAGAAGGGCTGGTCTGATTATCTATCAGAAACTGGCTGATCTCCTGGATTTTCAACAAGCACAACCAACTCTAGGATTTACAGAAATGGGTCCGAAAAAATAAAAAAAAAACATCCAGTGAGCGGCAGTTCCTGTGGGCGGAAATGGCCTTTGTGATGCGATAGGTCAAAGGAGAATGGGCAACAGGTTCGAGCTGAGAGAAAGGAGCAACAGTGACACAAAAAGCCACCCCGTTACACCCAAGGTAGGCAGAAGACATCTCTGAACACACAGTACGGCGAACATTGAGCAGATGGCTACAGCACAGAAGACCACACCGGTGGCCACTCTCCATTCAGCTAAGAACAGGATACTGAGCTCCAATTTGCCCAAGCTCATCGAAATTGGACAGTAAATTGGAAAAACGTTGCCTGGTCTGATGAGTCTCGATTTCTGCTGCGACAATTCGGTAATGGTAGGGTCTAAGAATTTGGCGTCAAAAAAACATGAAAGCATGGATCCGGTTGGGGCGAGGCCTCGGCATGAGGAGAGGAAGACTTTGTGGGAATGGGGAGCTCCTGTGCGACCTCGACCTAAAGCCTATCTTTGCATAGTTATGACCGAAGGAAGATCCAAAGAACCATAAGGGACCTACGTAGGCTCGGCCCTGCCGGTCCCGATTCCGCAACTTTTTGGCACCTGCTGGCAGGCCCTGGACCTCGCGCCTGGCATCTACACACCTTCCCAGAGCGTGGGGCGCCATCTTAACTGTGCAGAGCGCAGGCTCTTCCGGCGCGCGACCACACTCGCACAAGGTGCAGCGGCGGAGAAAGAAGAACCTGGGCACGGGACTCACCCCCGTCAGCAGGGCTCAAGCTGACGCAGGTCCAGAGCACAGCTGGGCTCGTGCCGACAAGGATGAGGAAGGAGATCTCCCCAGCGGCGCACACCTGATACAGCAAAGGGGCTGAGGTGCACGGAATGAGGATGCCGCCATTTACCCGGGCACTCAGCATCACCCAGCAGACCCTGACATGCCGACCCCGCTGGCCGAGGTATGGGTGACCCAGACTCCCTGCCCCCCCTGTGCTATAAAGAGGGGAAATGGGGGACTCTCCAGTGACCCAGAGGGACATTGAAGAGCTGAACTCCATTATGCAGTGTGCTGACGTCTTCCTAGCTTATTCCTGCTCCATGCCCGACATTATTACACAGCAGAAACTGGCAGCAGCCGTATCGCCCTCCCAGGTGCAGCCCCAGAAGGGACTCAAGAGAGGTCTACCCCAGAACCTGTTTTATGGACTCTCCTGACAGGGGCCACTTGCAGATCCTGTGGATCTGCCGTCTTCTCCCCTGTCGCGTGCAGATTTTTATTGGAGCCTCACATGCCGGAACATCACGTGCTCCATCAGTTGCAATGAACTCTTGCTCTGATTTGGGACCATGGGGCCAGCTCAGTCTGATACTGGGGTTCCCGCTGATCCAACCCACCCTTCACGATAGAAATTCTGCTCTCTAGCGCTACAAGGGAAGGGCACCCAGAAATTACAAGCTCTACTCACACTTCTCCCTACCAAGAGCGACATGAACTGCCCTTGCTCCCAGGTAACCTAAAAGGCGCCTGAGAACAGAGACCTTACAAATACGTCAAATCAATAATCTAAAAGTCCAGACCAACTATCCGATTCCTGGATCCTCCCATGCTGGGGTGCAACAGTCAATCTCTGAACTGACAGACCGCATTAGAAACCAGCAATCTCTCATCAGACCCTAGTCGATCAAGTGGATGATGCTAAAAGGAATCGCAGAAACAACATCCCGAGTCAGGGGCATTCAGAATCTGTTGGTCCTCAGGCATTAACCGCAATCTCTCATTAGACCTCTTCAATAGACCTGCTGAATAGACGGAGGACTCCTTCTCTGGAACGGACAGGGCGCGACAGTGCGCTCCGCCTCCAATCAGAAGACCCAGATAGTCCCTCGCAGATTGTTATTTTGCCGTTGTGCACAATTAAGCGATTAAAGAGGACATTATGAAAAAAAGCTAGACGCTCTTCATCCCCTCACACATGAAGGTGCCAGTTATCGCTATCATTCCTCCCTGATCTCTCTAGGAGGTCTTTGGCGGTTAGAGGTCTGCACTAAGGCCTAGCCGGCTATTTCTCCGGATAGGCCAAATTCAGTATCGATGGGGTTTCCCTTTTGCGCTGCATGTGAAATGGAAGACCGAACAATCACTCTTAAAACACTAGCAGACCTTCCGAACTTTTTTGATGGATCAGAACTCCCGTCTGTCTCGCTCCCCCGGAGTGGGAGGTCAAGCATATTCAGGGACTTTGACCCCAATCCCCCGGAGCCGACCCTCCTCACAGACAGGGGTTGAGAATGTCCTTTTCACCTAAAGAAGCAGCGTCTCTCGAATCGACGACGGGTCTGTAATGCAGAGACTCGCGAGGATCGACGGCACTAATACAAGATGCTGATAGCATGATGCAAAATGTCTTTCAATAATGTGCCTTGGTTTTTGTGTAAAGAGTTCCCTATGGTGCTCTCTGCTAGGAGGATGTTGACCATGAGTCACTCAGATTGATAATAATATCTCACTTATCCCTCCGGGATAAGATTCCTTAGTGGACGGTTAGCAATGTTTCTCCGGCATAAAAGTTTTTATTATTTGCAGTATGCTTAATGAGGCAATAGTTTAGCATATTGTCAGTTGAAATAGGGCCCCACGGAGGCCCCCTGTGCTCTTCTGATAGAACTACTACCTTTTACTTGTAACAGAGTATCTACGTTTACCCCCCCATAGGTGCCAAGACGGACCCTACTGTGCCCGTATATTCAGTTGATTATACTGCAAACGTTAAGTTTGTAAAGAATCGTTGCTATTCTTTGGCATTGTTCATATGACTTATTAAACATTTGGATTGCATATGTTTGAAATTTTTCTTAACAGTTTGTCTGGACGGGACGCGAGAATGGTAAGCCCAACCCAATCATAGAAATTTGCTTTAGTCTCACTAACCAACATGAATTTCCCAGCCGCACCCCCCCACCCCCCCCGACCGCTGTCAAATCTCATTCCCTTAATGTAAAGGGGTTCAATATCCATGAGAGAAGTCTCAAATATTATACATATCATAGACACAACCATACCCAAATTCTTTGTCTCCAGGAAGACACACAAAATTGTTCGGGACAGCTGGAACAGAACAAGAATAAATATTTTCCTCTTTGGTTCCAAATGCAGCAACCCGTCTAGGTAATTCCAAGGGGGATGGCTATATTTTTTTTTCATAAAAACCTAACGTGTACATATAATAGACACAAAGCGACCCAAATGCCCCAATAACATCTTTATTAAGATGCGAGATTGCCGGGATGAGGTGTGACTATAAGCTAATATTTTTTATGCCCCCAATCATGCCAACTATCTTTTCTCAAACGGCAACCTTAGAATGAGCTCAATGCTTATTCAGAAGGGCAAAATCTCCTTTGCGGGAGTTTTTAAAGTGGCATTGGGAATCCTGACCTGGACACTTCGTTCGGGGACACTCCTCTGTATCCTCACACAAACTGAACAAAATTAAAAAACTGCTCCTATAATATGCAGCTTTTGGATGCTTGGCGCCTACCTCACCCGAGAAACTCGGGATTATAACTTTTTTTAACTCACACCCACATCAGAGATTATAGCAGGTTGACACGTTTGTCTTCACAAGCTCTCCTTCCCAGTGTTAAGGAAGTTTGTCCATCGGTAAACATCCTTATTATCAGATCACGCCTCTCTTCATTGTGTTCGGAACTCCGGCAGAGATTGCGACATGACATTTACCATTGCGCCTTAAATGAGTCATTGTTGACGATTCTGTATGGTCTTGCTGATGCTTAGCGAACTATGTAACATTCCTCATTGACCCATACTTCTTGACCCCGACCCACTCCGCAGTAAAATGGGAAGCGAAGAAGTGGTAGCCCGAGTGTTTTGATCAACATGGTTCTAGTTTAAAAGAAGGAAGCGCTGTAAATTGTCGGCCTTACTTAGGCTGCTTAAGGAATAGAGACGGCACATAAATGCTACGCTAGCAGAATCAGACCTCCGGAGGTACTTCATACCAGCAGAGATCACCATCAAACTTTGACAAAAAAACTGACTGCCCTTTATAGACAATTTGTGCAGGTTCATGTTATGTCAGGCGCATAGATCCGAGCAGAATGCTCGCAGGGCTTATAAGAGACAAGAGGGCCACTCTATATTTCCCAGCTATTAAAACTAGACAGGGGGAAGGTTGTCCACCTCACCTCTGAGATCCTGGAATTAGCTTTCAAATAGCTATTACAAAGACCTCTATAACTTATCTCCGCTCAATAAGTTTTCTTCTAACATCCCGACCCCCAAAGCTGTGGACCTATTCCTTCTCCATGTGGCATCCCTCCCTGAACTTGGGGCTGATAGCTGCCATCTTGGACCTCCCCTTTTACTCCACTAGAACAATCCTGGCCATATCAGCCATGCCACAGGAAAGAGCCAGGCCCGGATGGCTGTCACAGCCATCACTTTAATAAAATCTTTAGAGAAATTGGTAGTTACACCCTTGCTGGCCTCTTATTACTCTGTGTCGAGCTTCCCAACCCTTCCCGCCTTCTTTTTGCAGGCACATAATCTCTATGATTTTGAAGCCCAGGGAAGATTCCCTCTCCTGTACAGTTACAGACCCATCCCCTTTAATTAATGATAATGCCAAGATATAATCAAAAGTTGCTCGCTATAACGTTAAAGGCTATTTTGCCCGATTGATACATTCTGAGCAGGTGGGTATTGGACTGAGTAGAGAGGCGCGCGTATTAACACGCTGAGGACGTTCTCCTTATTCATTATGGCCCAGGGTCTCCGCATGCCATTATGCTTCACTCATTGGATTCGGAGAAGGCGTTTGACAGGTGGAGACTCGCAAATTTTTTTGAGGTCCGCCCTGTCACACGCGGGCATGGCCCCACTATCTCCAGAGAATATTTGCTCTTTACCACTCCCCTTCGGCCCAATTAGAATAAAATGGAGCGCACTCCAAACCTTTAATATCAAATAATGGAACTCGACAGGGTTGGCCCATTGTCGCCACTCACTCCCCGTACATTATGTGGTCTCTATGGAATACCTATTGCAAACCATTAGGGAATCTGAACCAGGTTTCGGGTGTTCGAATCGGTGGGAGAGGCGCATGAAATGCGCTGCTTATATGCGGACTATCATCTTGTTATATGTTACAGACCCAGATCCTCTCTGCCGACCTTGATGACCATCTGAATAACTTTGGCACTACTAAGTAATTTTAAAGGTTTAACTAACTCCAAAAGCACTGGCCCTCTCAATTATTTCTCTAGATCCCCAGATAGTAGCACCTTGCAAAACCAGTTCCCTTTTATATGGGTGAAAATGACTCATTCACTTATCAAGGGGTGCAAATTCCGAGTGACCTCCATCAACTCTCGACTTAAACATGCCCCCTTAATTTCAAGAAATAAAAGGAGGATTTAGCTAATAGGGACAGAAAAAAAAAAAAAAAAAGGGGGATAAAAAAAAAAAAAGACTTTTTCCTGGAATAGAAGGATAAATATCTATTAAAATAACATTTTTGCCTAGGCTCCTGTAATTTTTTTCAAAACGTGTCCCGGTTAAGCTTCCCAACTCTTTCTCCTTGATTTGAATATATCAACTGAGGCGATTTGTCTGGGCCAACAAGAAACCACGAATAGCCTGTGACGAGATCTTACATTAGAAAAGAAGGAGAGGGCGGGCTGGGCACTCCCGGATCTGAAATCTGTTATTATATATGCTCAAATGCTGCCAGGTTATAACTGTTTCCATTCCCGTACCTCAAAGCGTTGGATACTAGTTGAGTGAACGACTTCTGTGGGAGACCACTATAACTCCTACTCCTGGCTCCTCCCCTTCTTATATCTGACATTAGTTCTCTGGCCTCCCCCTGACACACAGACTAACGCTTCTCAAAATCCGACTTTTTGGTAGCAATATAACCTTTAATCCACGGGGTGCCCGTTAGTGGTCATTCCGGGAATACCTGGAAATCAATATCTCCTCGCACTGCTTCTAGACTATCGGGAAGTGCTCAGGAAATACCTCCTCATGGGAGACATTAATTGTACTCTCGTTTAATCGATAGAAGACTGTTTTTCGGCTCATACCGCCGTCCGAATAATCTGGTTGCAAGTACTTGCCAGCTGAGACACTATTTTGAGACTAATAAAATCTCTAGGCTGGATTTTCTTCGCAGAAGCCCCACCCTGTTTTGAAGTCCCTGTGTACCAGCGGCGCCCGGGGGCAGTGTGATCTCCATAAAGTTATAATATGATATTGGAGACGAAATCTAACACCGCCGCTTTTCCAGAATAGTTGGGAACAGGAACTGAGGAAACTTTTTCAGAGAGATTAGGTGTTTAAATTTTTGTTTTGTCTAATAAGGCTTCGTCCTCCTGGGAGCAGAAATACAAGAATTAAAACTACATAGTTCTGTCAACAGTTGGTACAGAGTCCCGAAAACTTCATACACTCAATCTATCCGCTGTCCCTACTTTGCTGATTATGTGACAAAGAGACGGGTACCATGTTGCATGTCTGGTGGGGTTGTGAATTCCTCCAGCCTTAGTTTGGATACAAGTGATAGAACTTTTCAGCACATTAACTGTATCTCGTTGCCAATTCACGTCAGCACTCTATATTATTATATGATACCTTTGGGCATGAGGTCATTGAGGGGGATCTGAGTTGATATTTTCTATTAGTTGCTGCCAAATCGTTGATCCCCCAGAGAAAATGGCCTCGACGCACCCCCCTACAACTGACTGATTGGATCAAGGATGGTCCTTAATCTACAACGCCTGAAAGATGAGAGCTGAGCCTTCACAGACGTTAGAAATCAGCATTTGAATACTTGGGCAGAGTGGTTGACCTTTAATGGGATCACAGGCCTTCCAGACTGTTGCATTGGAGGTGTAGAATCTTTCCCCTCTTCCTCCATACTTGAGAATACCTCTCATCCCACCCATGGGGATAGGGGGACTGTTTCTCCTGGATATATCATTTCTTCTTTTCTTAGTTCTTAGCGATATTCATGTTATAATTGGGATCGGTCACGCTCCGATGTTCACGTCCAGATGTGTTCATGGTTTTTGAATTACTACTTCCTTAATACTTCAGGTAATTTAATGTATGCCAAAGTGGAGTATCATTCGAGGATTTACATTATTAAGACTACAAGGCTTAGTTGTTTGTTTCAGATACATTATTGATTACAGCTTTGATGTAGCTATACAATCTGTACCGATTTCTGATTCTGATTCCCGTTATTATCTTATATGATCCTATAATGTCTCCATAATGGCTATTTTTGTAATATCCTCTCATCACGTGTACATTATACAAGTTATTTGTGTAATAAACTGTTTGAATATAGAAAGCATGGATCCATCCTGCCCCTTGTATCAACGGTTCAGGCTGGTGGTGGTGGTGTCATTGTGTGGGAATATTTTCTTGGCACTCTTTGGGCCCTTGGTACCAAATAGACCATCGTTGCCAAAACGCCACAGCCTACCTTACTTATTGTTGGCTAGACCATGTCCATCCCCTTTATGACGACAATTACCCAACATCTGATGATGCTACTTTCAGCAGGATAAATGCGCCCATGTCATAAAGCTGGAATCATCCTCAGAACTGGTTACTTGAACATGGACAATGATGTTCACTGTACTCAAATGGCCATCCACAGTCACCAGATCTCATCCAGGGGTCCCAACCCGTTGACTCTAGCATGTGTACCTATTAAAGTGGCCGGTGGAGTGTATATATATATACACGCACACACACTACCAGCGCACATGACTTGCAAAAAGGGCAATAATATTACTGGAAATCCCTAAAGAAGCATTTATCTATCTATAATACATAAAAAAAACTTTGAGAATCTCGTTTCAGCGATATTTTGAACAAAAAGAGGCTAAGCTGTCCATAAAAGTATGCCACAACCCAGCCAGTGACAGACCCAGGTTTTGTCATATTGTTTTTTTCAGAATATATTTTTGTGCTGAACATACGTTGTATTTGGTGTAATATTGCTTATAAACCTAATTCCCAGGTTGTATAACTGTTGCCACCTACACATTTAAAGGGACACTTCTGTCATAAAGGGAAATTTTTGTTAAAATCAATATTCCAGGAAAACTTTTTTTAAGTAATTTTTCAAAGTTTATTTATTTCGGCAGTCCTATGCATTTAAAAGTTATGTCTGAAATCTTGCCCTTCTCTACCTGTGATAATAAAGACATAACACTCCTGAATGTTGGGGCAGACTAACCTCAGTTGACTGCAGTTGCTGAAAGAAATGCTTATCTGCATTTAGCCTCATTACAAATAGTAGGTAGTAACATGATAATAGCTCTATTGTTTTCTGGACAGGTCGAGATAAAGATTACTAGATTGAAAGGGCAATGACAAGAGCAATACATGGAAGGATAATGGGTTCATCTTTTTCTACACTGGAGGGGTTCCAGCTTTTTTTTTACACTAAGCAAGTCCTGCTGACAACACTTATCATAGTCAGCCTGGAAGAGAATGTCAAGCAATACTTTGTGCCGTGTCTATCAGAGCTCATAGAGTTGAAGTCAGAGTGATAAACCAGAAAATGTACATAAGGGATCTTTAAAAATTGCATTAAAAAAAATCTAAAAAAAAAACAAAACTACATAAAATAGTCAAGTATTGCTTATCAATATGTGAAACTTTTTTTGAGGGTAGTGTACCTTTAAAATGGGAAGAGTTAATTTAATTGAAAGCGATGGCAGCGAGGATCATCTTACGCCCTATCTACAATAGTAATTCATTTCCCCAGTACTGTACAGTGTGAATGAGCAAGTGGCTCCAGTTAGAAAATACACCACTAGATGTCACTCTTTTGTTATGTTACATAGTTACATAGTTTGTAAGACTACAAAAAAGACAGCAGTCAATCCAGGTAGGCCTATTGTGCTATAGTGTTGATCCACAGAAAGGTAAAACCTTCCTCTGGATCAGCAAAAGCAAATTGTCCTCATTTTAGGGAAAAATTCCATCCCGACTCCAATCTGACAATCATAATAAATCCCTGGATTTCTCCAGAATCCCGGTCATTATAACTTTTTATATTATTACATCTAGAAATGCATCCAAACCCTTTTTGAACTCTGTTAGTTAAGTCACCATGACAATTTCCTCTGGCAGCGAGTTCCACAGTCTCACTGCTCTTACAGTAAAGAATCCCTTTCTATGTTTATGCAGAAACATTTTTTCCTCAAGACGTAGAGGACGCCCCCTTGTTCTGGATACAGTCCTGGGTATATATAGATCTTGGAAGAGATCTCTATATGGACCTTTATTATATTTATACATATTTATCATGTCCCCCCGAAGCCGTCTTTTCTCTAAACTAAATATCGCTAATCTTGCTCATCTTACTGGGTATTGTAGTCCACCCAGTCCTTTTATTATTTTTGTTGTCTGTCTTTGTACCTGTTCAAGCTCTTCAATGTCTTTCCTGTGCACTGGTGCCCAACACTGCGCACAATATTCCATGTGTGGTCTGACCAGTGACTTGTATAATGGGAGAATGATGTTCTCATCATGTGCATCTATGCCCCTTTTAATACACCGCGTGATCGTACTTGCCTTGGCAGCTGCTGCCTGACACTGGCTGCTACAGTTAAGTTTACTGTCCACCAGGATTTCCAAGTCCTTCTCCAGTCACTTTTTCCATTGTTTTTCCGGTTAACATGTAATGAATTTTTCATCCCCATGTGCATAACCTTGCATTTATCTGTGTTAAACCTCATCTGCCATTTCCCTGCCAAGGCCTCCAACTTATCCAGATCCCTTTGTAATAACACATTATCCTCTATTGTGTTGATTACTTCACAGAGCTTAGTATCATCTGCAAAGATCGATATTCTACTGTGCAATCCCTGTGTAAGATCATTAATGAATATATTAAAGAGAATAGGGCGCAATACTGAGCCCTGTGGTCCCCACTAGTAACAGGGATTCAGTCTGAGTATTTACTGTTAATCACTACCCTTTGTTTTTTATCACTGAGCCAGTTACCCATTTACAAACATTTTCCCCCAGTCCAAGCATTCTCATTCTATTTACCAACCTTTTATGCGACACCGTATCAAATGTTTTAGAAAAATCTAGATATATGACATCCAGTGCCTCACTCCGATCCAGTCTAGAACTGACTTCCTCATAGAAGCTGATGAGATTATTTTGACAGGACCGATACTTTATAAACCCATGCTGGAACGACGTTATGCATTTATTTTCAGTGAGATACTCCAGGATAGCATCTCTGAGAAAACCTTCAAACATTTTAGCTACAACAGAGCTTAAACTTACCGTCCTATAGTTTCCAGAATCACTTTTTGACCCCTTTTAAATATTGGCACCACATTTGCTATGCGCCAATCCTTTGGGACATACCCCATTGTTAGACAGTCCATGAATATTAAGAATAGGGGCCTATCTATCACATTACTTAACTCCCTTAGGACACGTGGGTGTATACCATCAGGGCCAGGTGATTTGTCTATTTTAATCTTCTTAAGGCGGAGCTGCACTTCTTCCTGGGTTAGACAAGAAACATTTAAGGTAGAGTTTAACCCATCCCTCTGCCAATCAACAGGAAGATCCTTTTCCTCTGTACGGTAGAGGGAAAAAAAATTTTAATAGGTTTGCTTTCTCCTCATCGCCCTCTACATTACCTCTCTCACTACTTTTCAAAGGGCCAACATTTTCAACTTTAATCTTTTTACTATTTATATAATTAAAAAATATTTTGGGGTTAGTTTTACTCTTTTTGGCAATATGTCTTTCTGTCTCCAGCTTTGCTGCCTTTATCATTATTTTACAGATTTTATTTTTTCCTTATAGCTTTTTAGTTCCTCTTCACAGCCCTCCAGTTTAAAAAAGCGGTGTTTTTTTTATTTATTGGCTCCTTTAAATGTCTGTTTTTCCACTTTGTTTTTTTCCTGCTTCTAATCACTTTATTTACATAAGGTATGTACCTCTCACAGTTGGCACTTAAGATGATTTTAAAGATCTCCCATTTATTATCTGTTCTGTTAGTTTGCAGACCTTGTCACAGTCAGTGTGGTTTAGGGCCTCTCTAACCAGATTAAAATGAGCCTTCCTGAAATTCAATGTTGTTGTGACACCTCAACAAGCTACTCTACTAAAGGATAAATGGAAATTTATTATATTGTAGTCACTATTTTCCAGGTGCCCCCCAACATGAACCTTTATTACTATGTCAGGGCTGTTAGTCAATTTTAAGTCCAAAAGTCTTTCTCTAGTCTGCTCCTGCATCAGTTGGGAAAGGTAACCATATTTAGCAAAATCCTGGTTCCTTTATGAGAGTCACAGGTTTCAGTTTCCCAATTTATGTCTGGGTAGTTGAAGTCACTGGACTTTGTCACTGACCTGCCGGCCTCATCCGGAAACACGGTCATTTGGGTGGTGGTTGACAGGTTTTCCAAGATGGCTCATTTTGTCCCCTTGCCCGGGTTACCCTCGTCACCTCAGCTAGCCCAGCTCTTCTTCCACCATATCTTCCGGTTACATGGGCTCCCCTCGCACATCACCTCTGATAGGGGAGTCCAATTTGTGTCTAAGTTCTGGCGGGCTCTGTGTACTCAGTTACGGGTCCAGCTGGACTTTTCGTCTTCGTACCACCCTCAGACCAACGGGCAGGTGGAGAGGGTCAACCAAATCTTAGGCGCTTATCTGCGACATTTTGTGTCTGCCCGGCAAGATAATTGGTCTGACCTTCTCCCCTGGGCGGAATTCTCTTACAATTCCCTAGACTCGGAGTCTGCTAAAGCCGCCCCCTTTTTTATTGTGTTTGGGTTACATCCCCGCCCACCTCTCCCCCTAGCCGCTTCGTGTCACGTTCCTGCCGTGGATGCCCAAGTACGAGACATCAAGTCACTCTGGCAGGTCACTCGTCAGGCCCTGCTTCAGGCTTCCTCTCGTACTAAGGTTCAGGCCGATAGGTACCGGAGACCTCCTCCTGTATTTAAGCCAGGTGATAGGGTGTGGCTATCGGCCAAATACATCCGTTTCAAGGTACCCAGCTACAAGTTGGGCCCTAAATATTTGGGCCCTTTTGTGGTACTTCGTCAGCTTAACCCGGTCTCCTACAAGCTCCGCTTGCCTCCCACTCTGCGTGTCCCGAACGCCTTCCATGTCTCGCTCCTCAAGCCTGTGGTGCTGAATCGCTTCTCCCGTAGATCTGTCTCGCCTTCTCCTGTGGCCGAATCGGATGACATCTTTGAGGTCAAGGAGGTGCTGGCACAGAAGACAGTGAGGGGGAAGCGGTTCTTTCTCATCGACTGGAAGGGGTTCGGGCCTGAGGAGCGTTCGTGGGAGCCGGAAGGCAATCTGTCCCCAGATCTCCTGGCTAGGTTCAAAAAGAAGAGGGGGAGACCTAAGGGGGGGGGGGTACTGTCATGGCGGCCGCGGGCACCGCTGCCCCTGCGGCCGCTTCCCTGCCTGCCAGGGCCGCGGCGCGGGCATTGCGGTCACCCGCGGCCACCCTCGTCCCCACGCCGGCTCGCTTACCTGGCCCCGCTCCGGTGAACGGCGCTCCTGTCTGTCCCGGCCGTCGTGCGCATGCGCGCCCCCTAGCGCGCGCGCGACGGCTGGTTTAAATTTAAAGGGCCAGTGTCCCGGTAATTGGCTTATTGCCGGGCGCTGGTCCTATATAATGTATCCGCCCCCGGCACCTGTTGCCAGATTGTTGGTGTGCTTTGGGAGAGTTTGGAGTGTCCTAGTGTCCATATTGCTATCGTTGTACAGTCCGTTCCCCTACGTTTCCTGACCTTGCCTGTTTGCGCCTGCCTGACCGTCTGCCTGCCTCTGACCACGAACCTCTGCCGCCTGCCCTGACCCTCTGCCTGTTCCTGACTACGCCTTTGGATTACGATCCTGTACCACGCAGTACCCCGGCCGCCACCGCAAGCAAGTCACGTCAGGGTAACGACTGGTCGCCTCACGCCGCAGCAAGTCCATCCCGCTTTGCGGCGGGCTCTGGTGAAAACCGGGGGCTACTTAGACTCCGTTCCCTGGCGTGGCTTAACTACCACCGCTTGCGGTGGTCCAGCGGATCCACCGTACCGTCACACATACACTCCCATCCCTATGATTTTTACTATATTTTCTAAACAAACTGTAACCCTGTAAGTAAACCACCCAGTCATAGCTCTCATCCAGCCATGTCTCAGTTATCCCCACTATAATTTTAGTTCATTAATTGTATTGGTGATACTCCTGGCATTGGTCAACATGCAATTTTTGGGGGTTTTTCTTTCTTTTAATCCTGTCCTTATTAATTATTACTACCCCGCCTCTCTCCACTCCACCCCATGATTTTTTATTATTTCCCAGCTCTCTATCTTCACTTTCTTGCATACTTTATGTGTAGTTGCCCTCCCCCAGTTCATAGTTTAAATACTCCTCCAACATCCAGACCATTTTCTCCCCCAATACAGCTCCACCCTCCCAATTTAGATGCAGTCCGCCCCTACCATAGAGTCGGTAGCCGAAATAGCAGACAATCACCTTCATTACATTTTATATAAATTTGGTTTTGCCAGTATCGTGCTGACCTGCTGCATAAAGCAAGTATGTCATTTATACAAGGTGGTGAACTGAATAAAAACAAAACCCTAAAAACAATGTCGTAATTGCTTTTTCTCTCACCATTCCACACCATAAAGAAGCTCTTTTGGTTCATCAGCACTTTATATTGTATATTAAATGGTACCATTAAAAAATAGAACTTGTCCCGCAAAAAACAAGCCCTAATGCGGCTATGTTGATAGAAGAATTAAAAATTAGGGGTTTCTGAGGGCAGAAAAAGGGAAAAAAAAACCCCAAAGGGGGGCCAAAACTCCAGTATTAAAAAGGGGGTTTATCCGGGGTCCCAATGTCGGGGGAGATTAGCATGGCATTTATAGTTCCTGCTGCAACCATTTTGATTTAAAACTCTTTAAATATAGTCCCAACCTATACAAAATGGCCCCTTTTAGGAAAGCTTTTCAGAAAGTAGAAGCGGGTATGTGTGGCAGATGCTGGCCTTTTAGAATAAATGAATAAAAATTTATCAAAAAGTCAAATGTACCCCATGCTACAAATAAAGCTCACCCCAATAGAAAAAATTTTCCCCTACGCTTTTGAAACTTTCATCAAAAACCCCTAGCGGGAAACCCTGGAAGACTTTTTTTGGAAAAAAAATCCCTTTACATAAAGTCATTGGACCCCCAAGGTTTGAAACTCCCCGAAACACTTATCAAAAAAGTCATTATCTTGACGGTTCTGGTCCCCCAGCCCGGGACAGAAAAAGGGGAAAACCCACCTTTTCCTTTCAGCCCGCAGGATGGGAAATCCCCTAAATTTTGCTGCTTATAGGATTTAAGGGAAAAAGATTAACTTTCAAAAATTTATAAGCAATTTTACTTTTGAAAAGTGTAAAAAAAAAATAAAACAAAATTTGGAATCATACTGACCTGCTATAAAAATAAAACACAATAAAAAATTATGCAATTGCATCGTTTTCCATCCCATCCCATGAAGAATTTTTTTTTATTTTTTTAATACCTCTAACCCCTTACCAACAATGGACGTATGGGTAGGTCTTATTGTTGGTATGGTTTTATGTAGCGGGCCAGATGCAAATTTAAGCGGGACACCCACCACAAAAACCCCGAGAATGGAGCTGGCTCAGAACCATGCTGTTTAACCCTCAAGATGAATGAGAAACAGTGATACGCAGGGTGCCGAATGGTTCCCCATGGGCAGCTGGATTCCCCTAATGAAGAATTTTCTTTAGTGTAATTTTTAACGTTTTCTATTAAGTTCTCCCTCAGGCAGAAAAATTTAATGGGACCGTATTTTGACCCGGGGGTTTGGACTTTTCCCCCAGGGGGAACAGGGAAATCCCCCAATGGGCCCCTAAGCATTGCAGACCTGAAATTGTTTTAAACTGCATAAACCCCCCTTTGGGAGGGGACAAAAAGGCCCGAGGGGAAAAGAGGCAAAAAAGAAAGGGGCCCCAAAGTATAAGAAAAACCTTTTTACGGGTAGTAAAGGGCGGGCCCCCCAGATTCAGCTTACTGGGGGGAAAACCGGAATAAAAATTCCCAAAGGGTTTCCCACCCCAGTCTGACACTGATTTTTTTTTTAACCTTTCTATGCTATTTACACAATAAAGAAATGTGTTTTCCAACGATTGAGCCCCATAGTAGTCAAAGTAAATGTCAAAGCAAAAAAAAAAAAATTTAAAATATAAAAAAAAAATAACCCAAAATTTGAAGTTCAAATCCAAAACCCCCTTTTATGGAAAATTTTTTCAAATCAAAAAATTAAAATTTCACATAATTGATATCGTTTATCCCTAAAGTCTGAGCTTTTAAAATTTTGCATCAATTATCCCATACACTGAACACAGTAAAAAAGAAAAAAATTTCCCAAAAGCCCAAAAATTTTGTTTTTTTTTCATTTTTCCCTCCCCTAAACATTGGAAATAAAAAGGTTTTTCCAAGTTTGTATGTATCCCAAAATGGGGGGGGGGGGCAATAAAAAGTACCCTTCAGCTGCAAAAATGTACCCTCACCAGGTCCATAGGGGGGGGGAAAAACAAAAAAAAAAATAAAAATTGGTCGGAGCAAACGGCACTACAGTACTAAAACATAATTTATATCGAATTGGGGGTTTTATACCAACCCTTTAGAAAAACCGATCACACATCCCTTTATATCAAAGAAAGAAAAGCCCCTAAAAATAAACCCCCCACAAAAATGGCGCAAGTAAAACATTTTTCCCCCACCCCCCCCCCCCCCCATCCCCTACAGCCCAAAAAACCCCAAATTTTCATGGGTTTTGTAAAAAAAAAAAAGTTATTTCCCTTTTGGTAGGCTGGAAGGAAAAAAAAGGAATCGCAAAAAATTATGACCGGCTGTCAGAAGGGGTTAATGGTACCATTAAAAATATAATTGTCCTGTAAAAAAAAGGCCTCATACTGTTAAGTAGACAGAAAAATAAAAAAAAGTAATAGTACTTGGGATATGGAGATGAAAAGGAAAAAAAAGGTTGGCCCTTAGTTTATTTTTTTTTATACTCCACCCTCCCCAACAATTACATTTAATCTTACCATCAGAATAACCGTGTGAGGGCTTGTTTTCATGGACAAAAGCAATTCCACAATTTTCGGGTTTTGCTTATCCAGTTATCTTTTCACCATTTACCATGTGGTTTAACTAATATGTTTACTCCGGCTCAGTCCGATTATAACAACAGTAAATTTATACAGTCGTTTTTGCGCTTCACAACTTTTACACAATTAGATAGCTTAAAAGAATCATTTGTTTTTCTGTCCCCATATTCTGAGAACCATAAATTTTTTCCAATTCCAATACAGTTTTTTTTTTTTTTGTTTTGTAGGCTGAGTCGCCATTTTCATTGCTACCATTTTGAAGAGCAGGTGACTTTTTGATTACTTGTTTTTTTATTTCAGAATGGGAATAAAATGAAAAAACAGCAATTATTGCATTTTTTGCCCTTTTTTATGCATTTTCTTTTTTTGTATATGTTTTGGACATCTTATTGAACTTTTTAGACTTTTTAGTCCCATTAGGGGACATGGCCATGTGAGCTCCTGAGTGCTGGTATTATACACTGCAAAACTTCAGTTTTGCAGTGTATTGTACTTGTCTTTGTAAGGCGATGTCTACACAGCACAGGTTTTTGGTCTGATTTTCAGTGGGTTCATTATTTAGAATCTGCCGAAAATCTGACTGTCACCTGTGCCCCGTAGACAGCAATAGTCTATACAGCACAGACTTGTCTGGTTAGTTTTGAAATCTACTGGATCTGGTGAATTTTAGAACATGTTCCATCTTCCGCCAGATTGCGTTTTTAGCACAAACCTGCAGCAAAAACTGCGGTCCGGTGAAGTTACAGAATGCTGTCAGATTTTGGACAGCATTTTAACATTGCTGTATAAACATAGCCTAATACCGACAGGCCACATATTAGAACTTTGGGTGACAGAGGAAGCGCCCTACCTTTGTCTAACCACATATGCCGAGGCCAGACTGTTGCATCCAAGGAATTTAACAGCCTGAAGAGTTTCAGTTGTACAGATGACATAAGCCCTTGTCGTGCACCATACATGTACATCACTTTGCCAGAATGACCTGCCAGCTCTGCTATCCATGTGCAACTGATATTAGGAAGGGGTAAATCAATATTTTGGAAAACATTTAAATGATCTGGCTTCACTTCTCGAAGGCCCTGTTCACATGTAGATTAGTGACACTGGCGTAGCTACAGGGGTTGCAATTGCAACCGGGCCCCTGAGCTAGGGGGGCCCCGCAGGCCCCCTCGCCACACTGCTCTGCTACCTGCTGCTGCATGTATTGCTAGGTTAGAGACCCAGCAATATGTAGCTTTTGTTAAGAGTCGGCACGCATCTCTTCTTCCCCTCCCTCACTGTGCTGGGAGTTGGGAGACCGTGAGGAGGGGAGCATAGCTGACAGGCATGCCAACTCGCCAAGGTGAGTGTTAGTGAAGAGCGGAGGAGCAGGAAGGGCTTCAAGCATGAGGGGGAAAACAAGCCTGTGCCTCCCCTCTCATGCATATGCACAGCAGAGGCTGTAACTGGGTCTCTGTAACCCATGCAGTCTGAATTGTGGAGGGTGCTGGCGGCGGAGCTTAATCAGGAGGGGCGGGGCTTACAAAGCAGATGGAAAACAGGGTTGGGTTTGCCTAAGGAACTTGGCAGCTCGCCTACTGCCCATTAGTACATGCAGCAGGGGGAGAGGGGGAGAGGAAGTGCTCAGTGGAGCTGATCCTCTCCATCCTCGTTTTTCCCGGTACTACACTTAGTAATGTTAAAAATAAGGCACCATGTGTAACTTGTCAGATATGAGGCACTAGGTAATACCTAGTGCCTCATATCTGAGAAGTAAGGGGATGTTCACACGGCGTCTTGTGTCCGTGTGAACATCCGCTTTTGGACCCAGAGACGCATCTAACAATTAGTAGTGAGTTTATCACTGCAGGCAATGAGGAACATGCAGCAGCGTTCACATGAGAGATCGCCGCTGTGTGTTTGCATCGCGCCTCTCGGGTCCGTCTTTCGGATGCGATCCAGGAAATAACATGCAATTCTTAGATCACATCCGCAAGACGGACCCGACAGGCGCGATGCAAACACACAGCAGCGATCCCTCATGTGAACGCCGCTGCATGTTCCTCATTGCCTGCAGTGATAAACTCACTGTTCATTGTTAGATGCGTCTCTGGGTCCGTTTAATTATGCTGTATATGTGTGTTGGGGGGGCCCAGGCTGACTGCTTGCACCTTGGCCCATGAGCCCTTAGCTACGCCCCTGATTTGTAATATTCATTTTGTGTGTACACCAGGAAAGTGTAAACACTAAGCATATTCATTGGGCTCCATTAACCAGATAACAGAAACCTTAAGAGTGTTTTTTATATCAATTTTACGCTTATCTAGCAGGATTCGTTTTTGTTTTTTTTTTTCCTTTTGCTGGCAACTGGCTGCAGTTAGAAAATACACAAGCAGGTGTCACTCTTGGCATTCGCTGTATAATTCTGTAACGCATTTGTATTCAGACTCTATCTGATTAAAAGTATGTGAACCCCTGTCCATCACACCTTAAAGAGCTTGTTAGACATATTAAAATCAGAGGTATAGGTCTTAATACAAAATTATTTTTTGCAACCATAACAGCCTCTAACCTTTTGGAAAGATTTTTACACAATTTTGGGGTGTTCGTGGATATTTGTACCCATTTAGCCAGAAGAGTATTTATGAGGTCAGGTGCCAATGTTGGGGGAAAAGGTCTAACTTGAAGTTGCAGGTCCAGTTCAACAGAAAAGTTGTTAGACCAGTTAGGGTTAGGGCTCGGTCCAGCCACTCGATCTCCTATACTCCAAACTCATCATATATGACTTGATGAAGTTCTTTTTGTGCACAGGGGCACAGTTATTGTGGAACTTCCCTATACTAATGGAAATTACAATGGTCTACAATGTCTTTGTTTGCTACAGCATTAACCTTACTATTACCCGCCCTCCATCAATACAGAAGGTACTATGGATTCTGGAAGCAGTTTTCTCCAGGCTCCGTCAAACCCAGATTTATCCATCAAGCTGTTAGAAAACATGATATGACCATGGAAACACATTTTATGCAGCTCTTGACGCACAAGTCTTGTGCTGATGTCACTTCCAGAGATTATGTGTAACTCCCTGGTGACTGGTATGTCAGAGGAGAGGTGTATTTAGGCACCATGCACTTTAGCTGTATAAATGCTGGCATCGTTTTGCTCAAAGCTGTTTGCAAAGATGTTTAATTTTTTAATTTTAGTTTAAAATATATAGTTTTCGTTTAGAGCAAGGAAAAAGGTTGCAAAAGTATACATGTCCTCTTTAATACTATAACTTTTTTCTTTAGGGAGATCACCATAAGATGCATAGATACTTGTAGACCATGCAATGCTCCATGGGAAAATAGGATATTCAAATAAGCTTCAGGGGAGAGAGCTAGAGCGCCACCTATTGGAAGTAGCATCCTTTACTGACATTTGACGTACATTTACCTCATAATGTTCATAAGCGATATAAAGCATGCTTTCTTCGTGAGCCCAGTCCATACCCGGCAGGTGTCAGCTGTTAATTACAACCAGGACCGGCTGCTAGCAGCCAAGAGTGGAGACAACTCTGATCCTGGCCATTTAACCACTTAAAGAGAATGTGTCGTCAAAAAATGAGTCATTGTTTAAGTCCCGTTTTTATGTTAAACACATTTTTTAGGAATTTTTTTGGTTTTTTTTTTTAATTTTTTATCATTTAAAATTTTTTTAAAAGCCCTGCATTTTTCACTTTGGCCACTGGCCCTTGTTTGCACTGCTTTAACGCATCAGAGAGATACTTTACAGCAGCTTATGCACATAGGAGTTAAGACTGACAGTCCCTTTGACTTTATAGGAAAGTTTTTAGGAATTCTTGTGCCCTGGAAAAGAAGTCGTGTAAAAGGAGAAGGAGGGGGGAAAGCTGTGACAAACTCCTTTTGGATGGGTCCTGTGTTTCTATTCACATGGTGTTCCTTTCGTTTTGACCCTGTTGTTGACCCTACAATAGAATCTTTTAAACAGAAAGGAAGGGCCGACTATTTTTAGGCCCTAGGGGCCAAAAGGAAAACTGCAGGATTTAAAGAATTATAAAAAAAAATTGAAGTGATGGGGGAAAATTTTAAAAAAAAATATATAACCCAAAAATTTTTTTAAAAAATGTGTTTAAACATAAAAACCATGATTAAAAAAAATGTCTTTTTTGATGACACTTTCCCCTTTAAAGGCCACAATTTTTTTTTTATGGCAGTCGGGGGTTTTTATAAAGGGCCTTAGGCCTCCCTTCTTAGTACTCTTGTTACACCCCGGGCAGGATTAATAAAAAACTGTATTATATTGTTGTGCAAAGTTGTACCTTAGCAGTCAAGTCCCTTTGGGGGGGACTGAAAATACAAGGCAAATTTTTAAAAGTATTTAAAAAAATTTAAAAATTTATTTAAAAACCCTCTTTATTTTACAAAAAAAAAAATTTTAAAACAAAATTGGGTATGCCACGCCCTAAAAAGGTCTGTCTAGAAAATTTTAACTATTTATCCCAATGGCGAACACCATTGGGGAAAAAAATAGAAAAACCCCAAAAATTGTGCATTTTTTTTTTGGTCCTTCACCACCAAAAAATAAAAAAAAAAAAGTGAAAAGAAAAAGTAACCTTATCCAAATGGTACCAAATAAAAACTCACTTACCCTGAAAAAAAGGAAGCGCTCGATGAGGACTGTGATGGTAAAAAAAAAGTTATAGTTCAGAAAAGGGTTGAAAAAAATTAACTTTAAGGGGTATCGCCACAGCTGTAAAAGTATGATCTTAAAAAATATAAATAAACCCGTTCCCAAAATTGGGGGTTTTTTTTGGGGGTACAGGGGCCATCCAAAAAATTATAATAAAAGTGTAAAAATATTACGGGTTTACCCCAAAAATGGTACGAATAAAAAAAATAAGAGCGTTTGTATGAAAACTGTCCAGATGGTGACTTCCTTATTCCCCAAATAACCAATCAGAGCCACAGAAACAATCAGCGCTCCGCAACCAATTGCGCTAAAGAACCAATCAGGCCCCTAGCAACCAAAACAGAGTATAGAACAATCATGCTTACACAAACAGGCTCATAGAAAAATAGAGCCATAGAAAAACCCAATCAGGCTCAACTTTTATTTTTTCTTGAGCAAATTTGAAAAAAAAGCGAGCTCTGATTTGGGTTTCTATGGGTTGATTGGTTGAAACCTTTTTTAGGGTTTTTGATTGGTTGTTTGGGCATGAATTGGTTTTTTGGGGGGCTATGAGCCCTGATTGGGGTTCTTGGGGGTTTTATTTGGTTGCTTGACTTGATGGTTGTAAATGGGGGCTTTTTGATTGGTTGCTTGGGCACTGATTGGTGCTATGGGTTGTTGGTTTTGGGGTATTTTTGCATCTTTATTGGTTGCTTAGGGCATGTTTTGGGGGTTATGAGCTTGAAATTTGGTTGCTATGGGCATGATTGGTGCTATGAACTCTGATTGGTTGCTAGGGCTTGATTGGTTGCTTGGGGTCTGTTGGTTGCTGTGGGCTCTGATTGTCGCTATGGGCTCTGATTTGGGCGCTTGGTCTATTGGCCTATGAGCCCCCAAGGTAGTGTACTGCAAACGTTTTTCATACATAAGGGGCCCTTTTATGTCATTTATAACCCCGAGTGAACTCAAATAAAAACGAAACCCCCCAAAAAATGTCACAATAGAGGGGGTACATCCCCCCTTCACAAAACAATTGTTTTTGGTTTCCCCGAACTTTGTGGCTGATACATAAACATATGGTTCTACAAAAAAATAAGCCCTATTGCCATGTAAATGGAAAAATGAAAAGATTATGGCTCTTGGAAAGGGGGGAGGGAAAAAAAAAAAAAAATGGTTATAAACAAAAATTCCTTGCCGGCTGGGGAAAGGGTAAAAAAAAGGGCTCATTTTACATTAAAGGCCTTGAATATTGAATTTTCTTGGTTTGTAGAGAATAAAAACACAACAATATGAATTGAAGGGTCTTGAAAAAGGGGTAAAATTCCTCACACCAAACAATTTTTGGGTGGCTCTCCCCCAAATAGAAATATTTTTCCCTCTGCCCCCTCTGCCTCTCCCCGCCAACCCCGGGAAGTTCTACTCTGCACTGGGGGGCAAAAACCCCGAACGCTGTCTGTAGAGAACTTAAAAGGGGGGTTTTCTACTCGGATTGTGTTTTTTTTGTTAAAGATCTTGCAAAAAAAGTCACTTTGCAATATATGTCCATTACAGGGGTTTCCCACCTTTTCCCAGATATCCCCTTTTTGTATGGGTGCTTTTAGCTTCAGGTTTTGCTATGCTACAACCTGTTTTAAATTTTTTGATAGGCTGCCAGGCTGGTTGCTAAGCTCTGTTTCCAAATTTTTCTGTTGGTGCATGAACTGGTGCTATAACTACGGCTGTGTCCTCAGCAGCTGGCAGGAGGCCAAAAGAAACCCGTTTAACACATCCCTGAATTTAAAAAATGAAAAATGATAAAATTAGGATGAAGTAAGATGAATTGATGTAGTGAGACAACCCTTTTAAGGGGTTTTTGGGCATAAAATAATTTTAAACACTGCAAGGTTCTTGTGAGCTACTTGTGAAACTGTGGATAATACTTTCCCAATAGAGAGCACGGTGGAGCTCTTCAGCTCTTTTCCCAGAAATCTTTACTTTATGCAAAACAGTCAGTAAGGTCTGAAAGGCAAGTAAATCCTCACACCGACCAATTTTTTGGTGGCTCCCCCCAAGGAGAGATATTTCCCCCTCTAAGGGATTTCATCATAGCAAGAAATCAATGGGCTTTATTTTACAACTCACGGGAACTTTTTTTAGGTACACCATGCTAGAACGGGTTGGACCCCCTTTTCCCTTTTCGAACTGTAATCTTGTGGCATAGTTTTCCAAGGTTGTTGCAACGATGCTCAATTGGTACCAAGGGGCCCAAAGAGTGCCAAGAAAAGATATTCCCCACACAGGGACACCTCCCCCACCAGCCTAAACCCCGTTGATACACGGCAGGATGGATCCATTCTTTCATGTTGTTGACGCCAAAATTCGCCCCTACCCATCCGAATGTGCAGCAGAAATCGAGGACTCATCAGACAGGCAAGTTTTTTAAAATTTTTTTACGCCAATTTGATGAGCTTGGGAAAATTGGAGCTCAGTTTCTGTTTTTAGCTGAAAGGAGTGGCCCCCCCGGTGTGGTCTTTGTGCTGTAGCCCATTGCTCAAAGTTCGCCGTACTATGCATTCAGAGATGCTTTCTGCCTCCCTTGGTTGAAAAGGGTGGTTTTGAGTCACTGTTGCCTTTTTTTTCAGCTCGAACCAGTCGCCCATTCTCCTTTGACCTCTGGATCAAAAAGGGCATTTCCGCCCACAGGGACTGCCGTCACGGGTGTTTTTTCTTTTTCGGACCATTCTTGTAAACCTTTAAGAGGTTGTGCTGTGAAAATCCCGGAGATCAGCGTTTCTAAAAATACTCGCCCACCCCTTTTCGGCCCCAAACAACCTCCCACGTTAAAAGGGGCACTCAAATCACTTTTTCCCCTATGATGCCGGTTTAAACCCGCAGGGATTGTCTTGACCATGCTACATGCCTAAATGCCTGAGTTGCCGCCATGTGATTGGCTGTTTAGAAAATTAAGTGTTAATGAGCAGTTGGCAGGTGACCAAATTTTAAAGTGGGCGGTGAGTGTTTTAAAAAACTGTTAGCAGTAGACTGTCTTTGTTGCCATAGAACCAAAATAGATCTTTTTAGCAAGAGCCCATAGCAACGAATCGAGCTAGCTTTATTTCATATAGTGTTGGGAAAAATGAATGCTGGCTCTGTTTGGGTTTGTAGGGGTTGGGTTTGCTTATGAGCTTGATTGGTTTTTGCTAGGGAAAACAAAGACAGTTTACTGTTAGACTTTTTTCATACATAAGGGGCCCCAATTTGTGTCGATAATGGCACCCGATGCCCCCACGGGCATAAAAACCATCCCCCTGCGTATGCATGTGCCACGTTATCATCTGTGCAGGTTCCTAAAATAAGATTTCCACCATTTACAGACCACTGCCCATCAGTACATATAGTAAGATACAAACGTAGGCTTGTTTGAGGACTTGGTCACCAGGGCAAAGAACAAACATGTCTGCATCCATGATAACACTTAAAGGGGTTGCCTCACTACATTGATTCATCTCACCTCAGATGGTTTCACTTTGAATTCAGGGGCGTGTTTACCGGCTTCTAATAGGCTGCAGTAGAAGCCAGATCTGTAGCTATAGCAACCAGTGCTGGCAGCCTATCAAGAGAGATTGAAACAGGTTGTTGCTATAGCGACCTGAGGAGCTGAAAGCAGCCCCATTTCAAGAGGGGATATCTAGGAATAGGTGGGACACTGTTAATGGACATATATTACAAAGTGCCTTGTTTTTGCAAGATCTTTAACATAAAAAACAGCAATCCTTGTAGTGAGACAACCCCTTTAATCCTGCATGTTAATAATGTCAACGGTTGGACATAATTACGCCGGATCCACTCTCAGTTTATTATTCATAATAAGTCAGCTATGAAAAAAATCCATATGTTATGCTGTATCTCCCAGTATCGTGATAAAGAGGAGTGAGATAAATCCAGCAGCTTCTTACTGCCGGCTCTGGAGTTCATGTACTGCAGAGGAGTTTCAAGATTAACAGGAGTGTTCAGAATTAGAAAAAATACTCTGATCTCCTTTAGGCTATGTCTACACAGCAATGTTAAAATGGTGTCCAAATGGTGTCTCTGCACCGCGTTTTTTGGTGCAGATTTGCGCTAAAAACCACAGTCGGTTTTCAGATTTGCCATTGAATATACGGGAATCAGGACAGCGATCCTGAAGAAAATCCAACAGCTTTGAAAATCCACCAGAATTCGGCGGATTTTAAAACCGACCGGAAAAAATCAGTGCTGTGTGGACTACAGCTCGGATTATTCATTGAGGTCTTCACAGCGCTGGGTAAAGTAGGATTCTAAATACTGAATCCACCGAAAATCCGACGAGAATCTAATGCTGTGTAGACATAGCCTTACAGAAACAGCGCCACTCTTACCCATGGCCTGTGTCTGGTATTGCAAGTATTCTCTAAAATGAGGTGCAATACTAAAAGCAACCTATGGACAAGAGGGGCGCTGTTTCTGGGATAAAAAAATGTTTAATTTATCCTAAACCGTCGCACTCTAAACCTGGAATTTCTAATAGTCTGCTGTTGATTGTTTAAATGTTCATCACCGGCCACTTTATTAGGTACACCATGCTAGTAACGGGTTGGACCCCCTTTTGCCTTCAGAATGCCTCAATTCTTCGTGGATAGATTCACAAGGTGTTGCAACGATGCTCAAAAGGGACCCAAGGGGGCCCAAAGGGCCAAAAAAAAATTTCCCCACCCTGACACCACCACCCCCAGCCTGAAAACCGTTGATACAAGGGAGGATGGATCCCCTGCTTTCATGTTGTTGAGCCAAAATTCTGACCCTACCATCCGAATTCGCGCAGAAATCGAACTAACGCCCAGGCAACGTTTTTCCAAATTTCTACTGCCCAAATTTTTCGAGAGCTTGGGCAAATTGGAGCCTCATTTTCCCTGTTCTTAGCTGAAAGGAGTGGCACCCTGTGGTTTCTGCGCTGTAGCCATTGCCTCAAAGTTCCCCTACTGGCGTTCAGAGAGCCTTCTCCCCTTATTTTGGTTGAACGGGGGGCTATTTGATCACTGTTGCCTTTCTATCAGCTGAACCAGTTGCCCATTCCCTTTGCCTCGGGCATCAACAAGGCATTTCCGCCCACAGGACTGCGCTCACTGGATGTTTTTTCTTTTTCGGACCATTCTCTGTAAACCCGAGAGATGGTTGTGCGTGAAAAATCCCAAAGAGATCAGCAGTTTCTGAAATTACTCAGACCCAGCCTTCTGGCACCAAAAACCATGCCACGTTCAAAGGCACTCAAATCCCCTTTTTCCCATACTGATGCTCGGTTTGAATGGCAGGGATTTGGTCTTGACCTTTGTCTACATGCCTAATGCATGATTGCCGCATGTAAAAGGGGCTGATTGAAATTTAAAATGTTAACGAGCAGTTGGACAGGTGTACCTAATAAAGTGGCCGGTAAGTGTATAATGGTGGCATAGGTGGTAAGCTGTGGGTTAAATCTGGACATGATTACCTAGTGCTAGTTTTAGTGCCAGTTAAGTTAAAGCAAAATAAATATTTAAGGGGTGTTCCCACCATACACATTAATTTCTTATCCATAGGACAGGCCATCAATGTCTGATAGTTGCAGGTCCTAACTTTTGGACCTGCATCTATCCTGAGAACGAGCCCCAAAACCTCTAAGTTTTGAACAGAGAGGTGGTCAGAGCTCTCAGATTGAAATCTATGGCAGTTGCACAGCCATCTATGGAGAGAATACCCTTTAAACCCCTTATCGACCGTGCACCATCTTTTGACGTCGTCTGGTGCAGGTCATTCGTCTACAGCGACGTCTTTTGGCGTCGCTGTAGACTTCGGGGATTGCGGTGCCTGGCGCCGCAGCTGCGCTGAGATCGGGGCTGTACTACAGAGCCCTGATCCCAGAGCATCTCCTGCAAGCACCAGGGAGCGGAGGAAACCTCTGCAACCCGGTGCTTTAACCCTTTGATTGTGGCGGTTCGTTACCGCAGCGCAATCAAAGGGTTTCCCTGCTCTTTCGGGTGATTGGAACACCCGGTGACCCGACAGCCCGGGGAACGGTTGCACAGTAAGCCTTTGGGACCTAGAGTAGCCCCAGGGCTGTCTGTGTAACAAGCCAGCGATTAGGGCACGGGGTTTGTGTCAGACTGGGCACAGAAATTTTAATGTATTTAAGCATTTTATGAATATGCTAATACATTACTAAGTGTAAAAAAAAAAAAAATTAAAAAATGTAAAATAGTTCTCCCTTCTTGGGATTAAAAAAAAAGTAAAAAAAAAAAATAAAAATTGTAAAAAAAAAAATAATAAAAAATAATAAAATAAAAATAAATATTTAATAAAAAAATAATTGTACATAAATTACAACACACACAAAACAAACTACACATATTAGGTATCCACACGACCGTAATAACCTGTAGAATTAATCTAACAAGTTATTAAGTGTGAAATGTGAACAGTGTAAAAAAAAAATGTAAAAAAAACAAAACATTTTTAAAAAAAAATTCTGCAATTATTTATAAGTGAACTTAAAAATATTTTCCCCCATAAAGTTACAACTTGTGTCGAATAAAACGAGGTCTCATCCAACTGCATCATTGAAAAAATACAAACGTTACAACTGTTGAAACGCAAGGAGGCAAAAACTAAAAAAATGTTCTGGTCATTAACTACTTTTCAGGCCTGGGAGTTAAGGGGTTAAGCCAGACCTGGGCAAAGTACGGCCCGCGGGCCGCATCCGGCCCTCCAGCTCGTTGGATGCGGCCCGCGGCGTTCGATGCCCGGGTCTACTAATAGTAGCGCTGACAGCCCGCCGCGACCGGGTATTGCTGGGAGGCCGCCGCGGGCCGTCAGCGCTAAATATTTACTGGGGTATTAGGCAGCGACGCGATGAACTCCGCTCACCGCGCCGCTGCCTCTCCCCGGCGCACACAGAGTAATCACTCTGTGCGGGCCCAGGAGATGCTGGTGGAGCGTCCCGGCGCTGGCGGCATGACGTCATCACACCATCAGCCCGGGAAGCTCCTCGGATAGAAGATGAGCGCGCTCGGCCGGGAAGCAGGTAAGCCAGGGTGAGTATTAGTGTTTGTTATTTTTAATTGTGGCCATAAAACTATATACCTGCCTGGGACACACTAAAACTATTTTACATGCCTGGGGAAAACAACTATTTTATCTGCCTGGGACCACCTAAACTATATTATACTGCCTGGGACACACCTAACTACTATTATACCTGGCCCGGGGACACACCCAACTATCATATACCCGCCTGGGCATCCTAAATTCTATATACCTGCCTGGGGACACACCTAACTATCTATATACCTGCCTGGGGACACACCTAACTATCTATATATCTGCCTGGGGACACACCTAACTATCTCTATACCTGCCTGGGGACACACCTAACTATCTATATACCTGCCTGTGAGGAGCCCTAATTATCTATATACCTGCCTGTGGGAAGCCCTAACTATATACCTGCCTGTGTGGAGATTTAACTATATACCTGCCTGTATGGAGCCCTAACTAACTAGATACCTGCCTGGAGGGAGCTGTACCTATCTATATACCTGCCTGAGGGGAGCTGTACCTATCTATATTCCTGCCTCAGGGGAGCTGTACCTATCTATATTCCTGCCTCAGGGGAGCTGTACCTATCTATATACCTGCCTGAGGGGAGCTGTACCTATCTATATACCTGCTTGAGGGGAGCTGTATCTATATGCCTGCCTGCGGGTACCTATATCTGTATACCTGACTGAGGGGGGCTATATATACCTGCCAGACTGAGGGGACATACATCTACATACCTACCTTACTGAGGAGAGCTGTATATACCTGCCTTACTGTGAACCATCAGTATATATGCAGGTATATAGATACATCCCCCAGTAAGTTTCCACAAAAATAATCCCCCAAAAATGAATTTTTCCCCCTTCCTCCTATGTTTTTATTAGTCCGGCCCCCCAAAACCATCGCACTTTCTCCTGCGGCCCCATGGGAAAATTAATTGCCCACCCCTGGGTTAAGCCATGGTAAGATCCTTCAGAAGCCGTTAACATGCTTGCTGATGGTTTCCAGATAGCAACAGAAGACTTTTCAAAATAACATAAAAGTATTATATTTTAATGGGTGATTAGATGGCATTTATGTTTTACATAAAATACAAGGATCTTATACAGTGGTGAGGGACACCATGTGGGTCCATGGTACAGACCCACAGGCACTGAACTAACACATGGTAACTCTTGGTGAGTTTACCTCTGTAATACAGCATATGATGAAGTACGCCACAATTTTTTAGCGTTACGCAGCTATACCACTCCGATCCATGAAACAACCATGTTTATAAGGACTAAGATAAAGCATGCAGAAATTAATGTGTATCTAACAGACAGAAGTCATATTGCCAGGGTCTGGGTTTCTTACAGGGGTTGTCACATCTCATAATTTCATAGGATGCATGAATGAAATAATGCTGCTTTGCTCTGTCACTTCCTGGTCAAGCTGTCTGCAATTAGCATATGAGCTCTGTGTATTCAGACTTCTCTGTTTATTAGTCTAGATTAAATAAATTACCTTCTCTAAGGTCCAGAGAAGCTGTTGAGCTAATGTAAACAGTAGAGTAATTAGTCTTTTGTCTGAAAGATTAGATAACAAACAAGCTCTCAGGGTCCAGAGTTCTGTGTTGCCACTACCTGTGTGATGACATCACCTGCTATCAGATAGGACAAACAGCAGGGCATAAGGAGTACAAAGGTAGGTCACTTGGGGAATCAGAGAGAGCTCAGAAGGTGATAAAATCATTTGTAGCTCCTTAACAAAAAAAGATGAAGAACACAATATATTTTGAAAATGTCTTCATTTAATGTTCCCTACATTTTGAAAGTCATTCTTTGTAGTGAGACAACCCCCTTTAAGTCAAGGTAGTTCTCTGATTTGCTCTATGTAATATGTCCAGTGGGGAAGTAATATGAGGGTGTAATATGACACCCCCACCAGTTATCCTTGGTTTGCCCCCCAGTCGCTAGTATTATGATTGTAACTAAACAAATGTCTGATAATACACACAAGAATGTCACTCAATGCCATACACATGGATGACTCACACTGCTTGATAGACGGTTCTTGCAAATACAAGCAAAGACAATAGTTGTATGCCAGCTAACCTACCCAGCAGGGTGCAGGGAACACAGGCAATCTGTGTAGTGTCATTGCAGAAGTCAGAACAAATGTAAGGAAACGTTGGATCCAGCACTCCTTCACATTGGAGGTTAATCAGATGAGATCATGTTCTGCTAATTAGTGGATACATGTTTTGTATACACTCACCGGCCACTTTATTAGGTACACCTGTCCAACTGCTCGTTAACACTTAATTTCTAATCAGCGAATCACATGGCGGCAACTCAGTTCATTTAGGCATGTAGACATGGTCAAGACAATCTCCTGCAGTTCAAACCGAGCATCAGTATGGGGAAGAAAGGTGATTTGAGTGCCTTTGAACGTGGCATGGTTGTTGGTGCCAGAAGGGCTGGTCTGAGTATTTCAGAAACTGCTGATCTCCTGGGATTTTCACGCACAACCATCTCTAGGGTTTACAGAGAATGGTCCGAAAAAGAAAAAACATCCAGTGAGCGGCAGTCCTGTGGGCGGAAATGCCTTGTTGATGCCAGAGGTCAAAGGAGAATGGGCAGACTGGTTCGAGCTGATAGAAAGGCAACAGTGACTCAAATAGCCACCCGTTACAACCAAGGTAGGCAGAAGAGCATCTCTGAACGCACAGTACGGCGAACTTTGAGGCAGATGGGCTACAGCAGCAGAAGACCACACCGGGTGCCACTCCTTTCAGCTAAGAACAGGAAACTGAGGCTCCAATTTGCCCAAGCTCATCGAAATTGGACAGTAGAAGATTGGAAAAAACGTTGCCTGGTCTGATGAGTCTCGATTTCTGCTGCGACATTCGGATGGTAGGGTCAGAATTTGGCGTCAACAACATGAAAGCAGGGATCCATCCTGCCTTGTCTCAACGGTTCAGGCTGGAGGTGGTGGTGTCATGGTGTGGGGAATATTTTCTTGGCACTCTTTGGGCCCCTTGGTACCAATTGAGCATTGTTGCAACACCTTGTAGAATCTATGCCACAAAGAATTGAGGCAGTTCTGAAGGCAAAAGGGGGTCCAACCCGTTACTAGCATGGTGTACCTAATAAAGTGGCTGGTGAGTGTACAATGACCTGTTGTGCAAACATGTTTCATGCTTTAACAAAGATCTTCGGATCGAAACGCGTCAGCTCTGATTATGCCCTGACCCTGTGTCATTTCACCATTTTATATTTTTGGATATGGAATAAATTACGTTTTTATAAAGGAGTACTGGATCCTTACCTTTGATCGGCATTCTTGCAAATACAACCTTAGTTGTTGAATTGTAATTTGATAGTGTATACAATATCTCACAAAACTGAGTACACCCTCACATTTTTGTAAATATTGTACTATATCTTTTCATTGGATAACAATGAAGATATGACACTTTGATACAATGTAAATTAGTTTAGATGGTGTCAAGCGTGTGTGGTGGCAACCAGGGAGGAGTACAAAGACAAGTGTGTCTTTCCTGCAGTCAAGCATGGTGGTGGGAGTGTCATGGTTTGGTGCTGGTCAGTGTACAGCTTGTATAACAGAGTAAATTTGGTGTGCCCTCAATATAACTCAACACACAGCCATCAATGTCTAAACCACTGGTAATAAAAGTGAGTACACCCCTAAGTGAAAATGGACACATTAGGCAACATGTATGATTTTTGGCGTTTAGACGCCAATTTTTCTGCACATAAGAATAGTATAGAATGCGCAGGAATCTATGAACCTGTTCTATAGTGGGTCATAAATCAGGCACATACTGGTGCTAAGACCACAGTTCTGGCTCAGGTAAACCACTTTGAAAGTGCTCTACCTGTTTCAGCAGTAATGCGCCTGGAATTGCCGTACAGAAGCTATAAATCTATAGCTTTGTACGGTTCTAGTGCGCAACGCCTCCCGCATGACCCACGAAATCAGACGCATTGCAAAGTGCCGCGGGTGCTCTGTAGTGCACCTGATATTTGTGTGCGGGCGAATTAAAACTAGATGCGCTAGATGTCGGGTTGAAAAGATGCCAGACTTCTGGCGCAGCCCTGTTCATACATGTTCAATCCTCTTCCACTCTTCCATGAAAACACTACGGAGCTGGTGGATGTTAGAGACCTTGCACTCTTCCACCTTCCATTTGAGGATGCCCCACAGATGCTCAATAGGGTTTAGGTCTGGAAACAAGCTTGGCCAGTCCAGCACCTTTACCCTCATTTTCTTTAGCAAGACAGTGGTCATCTTGGAGCTGTGTTTGGGGTTGTTATCATACTGACCTGCGGCCCAGTTTCCGAAGGAAGGGGATCATGCTCTGCTTCAGTATGTCACAGTACATGTTGGCATTCATGGTTCCCTCAATGAATTGTAGTTCCCCACAGCCGGGAGTTCTCATGCAGCACCAAACTATGACACTCCCACCACCATGCTTGACTGTAGGAAAGACACACTTTTCTTTGTACTCCTCCCTTGGTTGCCGTCATACACGCTTGACACCATCTGAACTACTTTACCCTGTATCAAAGTGTCATATCTTCAGTGTTGTCCCATGAAAAAATATAATACATTATTTACAAAAATGTGAGGGGTGTACTTACTTTTGTGAGATACTGTAGATGGCAGAAAATATCATTATTAAATAAAAGCTCAAACCAAAATCATATGGACTGCTGTTTCTCTGTTTAGTACTCATATGTGCAAATAACTATACAGTACACATAAATAACGCTGCCATGCTAGACAAATAACTTTGCACAATAACAGTGCCACATTGTATATGTAAAAATGCCCCTATACAGTGCACAAATATTTCTAAAGCCGTGTCCCCATTGGTCTGGCACTGTGCTCTGTTTAAACCTGTGAACTGGCAAAGGGGAAGTAACACAATGAGAGTTATGTATGAAAATTGTCTAGTCCTTGTTGCCCATATCAACCAATCAGAGCTCACAGCAAACAATCAGAGCCCATAGTAACCAATCAGAGCTCATAGCAGCCAATCAGAACCCATAGCAACCAATCAGAGCTCATAGCAATCCATCAGAACCCATAGCAATCAATCAGAACCCATAGCAACCAATCAGAGCTCATAACAACCAATCAGAACTCAGAGCAACCAATCAGAGCTCATAGCAACCCATCAGAATCCATAGGAACCAGAGTTCATAGCAACCAATCAGCAACCCTAGCAACCAATCAGCACACATAGCAACCAATCAGCGCATATAGCAACCAATCATAGTTCAGCTTTTATTTTTCCAGAGCACTGTATGAAATGAAAGCTGAGCTCTGATTGGTTGCTATGAGCGCTGATTGGTTGCTATGAGCTCTGATTGGTCGCTACGTGCTCTGATTGGTTACACATGTGGCCCATATACATGTGGCCCACTGTATCCAGTTCCTTGCATTCAGTTTTCCAATCTGGGGTAGTTCCAGATCACCATAGTGGTATATAAAGTTCGAAGTTGACATGCCGACCGCTCACAGCCACCACCAGGGAGAGCTCAGAGCACATGGATTTACAATGCTTTCATTGAAATGAATAGCCGCTATGTGAATACATATGTGGTCAGAACTCCCCCAGGGGCTGCTGCTCACAGATCTGAGGTTCCTTATGGTAGACTTGAAATAAGATAATTAGATCCAGGAAGCAATACTAAATTTAAGCCTCAGGTCACGTTTCAGACATCTGATCCTGATCAGCATTAGAGTAAATATCAACAAATGGACTAAATCTGTTTTATCAGACAACTGAACTCATTAGTGTCTGAAAGGCATTAATGAAGGGTTTATTGATAATAAAGACACCCTGAAGCACCGGACTGAAGTCAGCCCTGCGAGCCCACTAATTAGTCATCCTTCACACTTCTACCTTAATTACATTTTGTTCATCTTACTTTGCTAAAGTCCTAGGATCCGGTTGTAATTGTGCAGGACTCTCCATTCTGTTCTATGGGAGTTCTGAATACACGTGAGCGGTGTGTTCAGCTATGCTATATTGATCCTGTTCTGAGATATTTAGGGCAACATGTTTGAACCTGGTGCCGACTCGCCAGTTCTACCTCTGTTTTTAATAGTACCCGATCCGACAGTCTGTATGAAAGTGTCTCACAGCACTCTAGAAATATGTCCCGTTCTACGCCAAAAGTAGTCTCAGCCTCGCCATTTTGAAACTAGTTTGGATTTGTACGACAGTTTTGCACCAAACTTTGGTTCATTTTGGTGCATCCTATGATTCTGACATAACACACCTCCTCATCATTGACGCATTCGATAGTGTAGTACCTGGCGTACAATGTGCCAAGTTTTGGCGTATGATGGTTCATACATCTGTAGAACAGGGCTACGACTGTTTGTTTGGCTCAAAGCACACAAAAAATGGCGTCACCCCGTTCATACATGTCAACCTCAGTGTTACTTTTTTGGCTTCAATTTGAAAAATTACATTTTTTTTTTAATACCACAAAATCCTACAAATTATTGCAAGCCTGGGGGGAGTGGAGGAGATATTGCAACCTTGGACATTCATGCTATAAATGTGTGACTGAAGTGAGTCACACTTTTGGGACCCGTACCTAAGTAAAAAATATGAGATCCCATGATCTATCTGATGAGATCAGGCAGAGAATGAATTAGGGTGTTTTCACACTCATCTACGTTTTTGGTGCATTTTTGGATGCTTTTTTGTGCAGAAATGTACAGCACTAATTGCTGTGCCTTTCTGCACAAAAAACGCAACCGAAAAACGCGTCAGAAACGCACCAAAGAAACGCACTGTGTGAAAGCACCATTAGGACATGTTCACCCAGTGTGTTGAGTCCATGTTTGCATACGTTTTTAGATGCGTGTTTGGATCCGTGTTTCGGACCCTAAACGGACCCAAACACGCATCACACAATGTGCAGTCTGATTTCCATTGCTTTCAATGTAAAACACGCATCGGTGTTCAGACGAGTGATCACCGATCTGTGTTTACTTGCATCTTTCCGATGCGTCTTTCGGATCCGTTCAAAGAATTGTCATGTCAGTTCTTGATCCAAAAGACGCAGCAGACGCCTTATGTAAAACTATAGGGAGCGATTCTGCTGCAGCCAAAATGCATCCAAACACACACCTCCGTGTTGGATGCGTTTCGAACGCGATTTACACAGCGCTTTTGGATGCATTTTTTGGATCCAAAACGGATCCAAAACACCGTGTGAACATAACCTAAGCGTTACTTTGCTTGTTTTACTACGTTTGGTCTTTATCTATTACAAATAAAGCAACAATTTTAGAGATTTGTCTTGTGGATTGCTGGAGAAAAGAACGTTCTATGCAGGTTTATCACGTGCAGTTTGGAAGCTCACTCCGTATAGTCCTACAAAGAGTTTGGTCTGGATGGTGAGTTGACTTTTGATTGTTTAGAGAATGAATGGACAGGTGGACCTGCATGTGCATAGCACATGGCTGTCTCCATTCACTTCTATGGAAGATACAGAAAAAGCCGAGCACCAAGGGGGAACCATATGCTTTAATAGGTCCCAAGAGTGGGGCTTGTATGTATCGGACTAGGAGCACACAGTGTCATATCGCATTAATGTCCATGGTGGAAATACCCTGTTAAATGGATGTTATGGGACTATCCTACAATAGGCTCTCTATAACTGCTCGGGGTCCGACTCCCAGCACCTGCACTCATAAGGTGCCTAAGCAGTATCATTGATTACCCAGGCACAATGCCTAACCCTTACACTCAGTAACTTGAATGGAAATGGTTCTGATCTGCTGCGAGTGCTGTGAAAACCTCTTTAAAAATAGGTTATGCATCCTTACAAGACTAATGACATGTCCTCAGATAAGCTATCAATATTACATTGGTTGGGGGCTAGCCCTTAACACTGCAGACTCTGTATTTACATAGTAACCAGGGCGTAGCTACAGTGGGTGCAGAGGTAGCAGTCACTACTGGGCCTTGCAGCCTGAGGGGGCCCAAAAGCCCTTCTGCCTCATAAAAAGATACCATCATTGTAATTGGCACATGGCAGCTGGGGGCCCATTTCACTTTTTGCACTAGGGCCCAGAGCTTCATGTTACGCCTCTGCATAGTAACAGCATTCACAAGTATGAGACATAAACACTGAAGAGGTTGCAGAGCTTTCATGGGTGCCATGGCCCCTTAGAGGGGTTTTGCCATCATAAATATCAATAAGATATGCCATCATTGTCAGATATAGTAGATATGGATACCATATCTGGGACATGCTCCTATCGCCAGAAGAGGCCCCCGAAACTCTTCATTTTGAATGGAGAAGTGGCCGAGCCTGAGCAGTCAATTTTTGTTCATTTCAATGTGAGTTCTGAGTACAGCCAAAATTGTTGCATTCAGCTATGCTCAGACCTCCCACTGAAATGAATGAAGAGTCACCATGCAAGAGAAGCCGCTGTTGCATTTAGAACGGAGACTTCCAGAAGCCTCTTCCGGAGATAGGTGCAGGTCCCAGAGAATGGGACATTAATGGCATATCCTATCAATGTTCTATCAATGCTTTTGACGGTAAAACCCCTTTATATCAGTTAATTGGCTAGGCTGCCCCCTCTACCCCCCGCATCCAATTATGCTGAGGATAGGGCATCAATTGTGTAGGGCTGGGTAACCTCGTTATTCCAATTTCATGATGAAGCATTCTCTAAAGATAACATATCCTGATCCAGCAGAGGTCACACACCCCCCAGCTATATCTCCTGACCATATCACTGGTCATATCTGCTGACGTCGGTTTAACAAAGTCAAAAGTGAATTAAATAGAAAACCCATTCACCACAGATGGACGGTCATTATTCAGCCAGATGGCCTAGTTTGATGTTTGCGGAAACATGATTTTGAGCGTTGTTACCATTGTATTCTGTCATGTAGAAAGTCTTAGTATATACAAAGATGCTGTAAAATACATGCACACCATAATTATGTACTAAAAGTTCCTGTACAGCTCTCAGCAGATTATTGAAGCATAAATGGGATAGGCAAAGCAGCCAAAAAATATCAGTCCTTGTTCAAAAGGACTCCAGAAAAAATAATGGATACAATTGCCAGACTAGCCATAGCTTACCTTGATGGAGGCGGCTACTTGCCAGGGGTACTGGGATTGTACCCGGGGCACTCAGCTGTTTACTGTGGAAAGACCATGTGAAATTAAACCTATGGGAACCTATCAGGTGGTTTATGCTGTCCTATCTGAGAGCAGAATGTGATAGAGGGGGATAAACTGAGCTCTGTGAAATATAAGGTTATATCATAGAAGAGAGAAGCTGAGCTCTGTGATATATAGGGTTTTATGATAGAGCAGAGAATCTGAGCTCTATGATATATAGGGATATATGATAGAGGAGCTGAGCTCTGTGATATATAGGGTTATATGAGAGAGTGAGAGAAGCTGAGCTCTGTGATATATAGGGTTATATGATAGAGGAGAGGATCTGAGCTCTATGATATATAGGGTTATATGATAGAGGGAGAGAAGCTGAGCTTTGTGATATGTAGGGTTATACGATAGTGGATAGAAGCTGAGCTCTGTGATATATAGTGTTATATGATAGAGGAGAGGAGCTGAGCTCTGTGATCTATAGGGATAGATGATAGAGGAGAGGAGCTGAGCTCTGTGATATATAGGGTTATATGATAGAGGAGAGGAGCTGAGCTCTGTGATATATAGGGTTATATGATAGAGGAGAGGAGCTGAGCTCTGGGACATATAGGGTTATATGATAGAGTAGAGGAGAGAAGCTGAGCTCTGTGATATATAGGGTTATATGATAGAGGAGAGAAGCTGAGCTCTGTGATATATAGGGATATATGATAGAGGAGAGAAGCTGAGCTCTGTGATATATAGGGTTATATGATAGAAGGAGAGAAGCTGAGCTCTGTGATATATAGGGTTATATGATAGAGAAGTTTAGCTCTGTAATATATAGGGTTATATGATAGAGGAGAGGAGCTGAGCTCTGTGATGTATAGGGTTATATGATAGAGGAGAGAAGCTGAGCTCTGTGATATATAGGGTTATATGATAGAGGAGAGAAGCTGAGCTCTGTGATATATAGGGTTATATGATAGAGGGGAGAAGCTGAGCTCTGTGATATATAGGGATATATGATAGAGGAGAGAAGCTGAGCTCTGTGATATATAGGGTTATATGATAGAGGAGAGAAGCTGAGCTCTGTGATATATAGGGTTATATGATAGAGGGAGAGGAGCTGAGCTCTGTGATATATAGGGTTATATGATAGAGGATGGAAGCTGAGCTGATATAAAGGGTTATATGATTTGGTGCTGAACTTATGAGTAAAGAAGCAGAGAAAATCTATGAAACTGAAAGTACTGCTGACGTCCACATACAGTGATTGGCAGTTCTGTCCACACACTGATATCCTATAACCTTATATATACAGTATGATGAACAAATTACACCCCTACTATAATATTTTGTTCTCCATTTTGAATCTTATTTAACGTGGTGTGGAGTTTTTGGAATGTGGTTGAGTTGTTTTTTTTCTGAAATTGTCCCAAAAAATTTGTAAAATGAGCGCACAGCATGTGTGCCTACTGACGTCATACTGACTGAGGGTGAGCTGTGCAGGCTACTGAAGGTGTGCTATAATAAAGTGGAGCATTGTTGGCTACGGAGGGTAAGTTCCTATGTCTATTTGTTTGCTATGTGTTTTGATATGTATGGTTAATTTGTAAGGTTATATACATTTTCCATGTTTTGCTGTGTGGTAGCGGGGTGGGCGCGGGTTTTGTGGTGCGGGCAGCCTTCGCGGACAGGATCCTTTCTCTGTAGCAGTTGTTAGCTATTATTGTTGTACTTTGGTCTTATATATGTAAATCTCTTTCAAATATACAGCGCCCTGGACTTAATGGCACTTTAAAATAAATAAGAAATAGCGCTAATAATCATTGCCACATTTGTTATCATGTCTTTGCATATTTCTCTTTCCTGTACAGATCTCCTCACATAGAAAGGATGCTCTGGTTGACTTAATCTCATGAATTTTGCTACGAAACATCACATAGCACATTTTCAAATTGCCGGAGAACTTGCAGCCTGCTGAAGAATGAGCATACATCAACCACATAGAATAAAAAGAGTGGAGGCAGCGGGAAATGTTGTGATGTTATGAGACCGTGAACCTTGTGTTTCAGCACAGAATCTGCTGGACAGCTCCATGGCAAAGGTCTCTCTCAAAGGCAACAGAGCTTGCTGTTATCAACCCCTCCGACATTAGCGTCCTGTCCTTGTGTTATTAGATGAATATATCTTGTATTCAGCGTTATAGCTGATGTTTTATTCTGCTTTGTGTGCGGACATAACAAATACCATTTCGTTGTTTGATTTGGCCCATAACAACTAGCGTTCCATATACAGTCAGTCCCCGGGTTACGAACAAGATAGGGACTGTAGGTTTGTTCTTAAAGGGGTTTTGCCACGATCTCATTTCATACCTCCTGCCTCCAGCTCCTCAGCTCTGTGTGCTCAGAAGGGGGCGTGTGTGATTTGTTTGAATTGCAGATCATGTGACCCAGCAGGATGACATCACCAGGCCTTTCCTCTCTTTAGTCAAAGTAAGGTCTGTTTATGTTTAAAGCTGTGAGTAGCTGAGAGGAAAAGATTTTGCCTCCAGGCACCAGGGTCCTAGGTTCAAATCCCCGCACGAACCAAAACTGTGTTGTTTTTTTTTCTCTTTATCAAAGCACATATCTCATTGAGGTTTTTTTTTTTTATTTGCACTGTTTGACTAATTACTAAGGAGTACAGAGGACAGGAGTAGAATGACAGCACCTGGGGTTGAACACTCAGTAGCTGCCTGAGAGGAGAGGTGATGTCTGAGCATGTGCGACCAGGACTGAGAAGCTCTCAGCCCTGGTCATATCCCCTGGAGATGAGCTGTAAACAATGGATCACTGAAGGAGCAGCTAAAACAAAAATGGAGCAGAATTTTTAATAATAATAATGAATGGTGAAAATGTTTGTTATTTCATTTGCAAGCTTGTCACATCAATTTTACTTCATGGCAAAACCCCTTTAAGTTGAATATTTATGTAAGTCGGAACAGGTATATTTATTAAATGTAACTCCAGCAAAAATGATTTTTTTTTTCTTGGATAGTGCAGGGAAGGGTTTTTACATTTGTTTTTCTGTCTGTTGAGAAGATTTCAGCTCATTTTCACCTCATGTGCTGCTGTGGCATGCTGGTACTTGTTGTTCCACAGCTACTATATGCTGTGGAACATAGAACTACAAGAGCCGGCATGCCCCCATAAGTCTCCGTTTGTAACTAGGGGACAGATTTAGTAGTGTAAGTCAGGGACTGCCTGTATACAGATTCCTGGACATGTCCTAATGCTACTTTCTCCTTATCCACCTACCGTTGGAAACAGAAAGGGCCAGGGCATCAAAGCTGGCAGAGAGGTAGCTTACTGGAGGAGAAATCTGACTCATCTGTCTGTAAACTGGACTGCTGCTTACAGATAAGCCTGTCATTTTACAGAATCCAGCCAGTCAGTGGAAAGAATAAACTTTTATAAGAGGTAATTTAATATATGTTATATATAATACATGGGTACTTTGTTCAGGATCCTTAAATAGGTATTTCCATTACATTAACTAGCTTCAAACATGTAGGCAAATGTAAATAAAGACTACTACCAAATTCATTCTGATTTTGCTTCCTTTCAGAGCTAGAGCAGTTTTTTTCCCCTTCTTGTGTACACAGGCTTCCCTAGGTTACCGATCACTGCTCTAGCACCCCTGGCTGTGAAACAGCATGGTGAGAAAATCCCTTTCATTTTTGGCCAGCAGTAACAAAGAGCATCTCTCCCTCTGAAGGACCTGTTCAGTCCTGCAAAACACAGACAACACATGTGTTTCAATGAACACTGTGTAATATTTAGTTCCCACTATGGTGGCTGCGCCTCTTACTTTGTGCCTCATTCAAGGATGTATAAGCAGCTAAAAAGAAACTCCAGATCTGTCATGTTCAGGAGCCCATTGATACCATTGAAACTAAAGGGACTTTTGCATATCTTTATTTAACATCATTCAGCTTTAGTAGATGTAGAGCTAAAGACTCCGGACATTGTGTCTGTCCTGAGTCTGGGCTCTTCCAGGGGGTCTCCATTGTGTCTGTCCTGAGTCTGGGCTTCACTAGGGGTCTCCATTGTGTCTGTCCTGAGTCTGGGCTTCACTAGGGGTCTCCATTGTGTCTGTCCTGAGTCTGGGCACTTCCAGGAGTCTCCATTGTGTCTGTCCTTAGTCTGGGCTTCTCTAGGGGTCTCCTTTGTGTCTGTCCTGTGTCTGTGCTCTTCTACAGGTCTCCATTGTGTCTGTCCTGAGTTTAGGCACTTCCAGGAGTCTCCATTGTGTCTGTCCTTAGTCTGGGCTTCTCTAGGTGTCTCCATGGTGTCTGTCCTGAGTCTGGGCTCTTTTAGGGGTCTCCATTGTGTCTGTCCTGAGTCTGGGCTCTTCTAGGGGTCTCTATTGTGTCTGTCCTCAGTCTGTGCTCTTCCAGGGGGTCTCCATTGTGTCTGTCCTGAGTCTGGGCTATTCTAGGGGTCTCCATTGTGTCTGTCCTGAGTTTGGGCTCTTCTAGGGGGTCTCTAATGTGTCTGTCCTTAGTCTGGGCTCTTCTAGGGGTCTCTATTGTGTCTGTCATGAGTCTGGGCTCTTCTAGTAGTCTCCATTGTGTCTGTCCTGAGTCTGGGCTCTTCTAGGGGTCTCCATTGTGTCTGTCCTGAGTCTGGGCTCTTCTAGGGGTCTCCATTGTGTCTGTCCTGAGTCTGGGCTCTTCTAGGGGTCTCTATTGTGTCTGTCCTGAGTCTGGACTCTTCTAGGAGTCTCCATTGTGTCTGTCCTGAGTCTGGGCTCATCTAGGAGCCACCAATGTGTCCTGTCCTGAGTCTGGGCTCTTCCAGGGGTCTCTATTGTGTCTGTCCTGAGTCTGGGCTCTTCTAGGGGTCTCCATTGTGTCTGTCCTGAGTCTGGGCTCTTCCAGGGGTCTCTATTGTGTCTGTCCTGAGTCTGGGCTCTTCTAGGGGTCTCTATTGTGTCTGTCCTGAGTCTGGGCTCTTCTAGGAGTCACCAATGTGTCCTGTCCTGAGTCTGGGGTCTTCTAGGGGTCTCCATTGTGTCTGTCCTGAGTCTGGGCTCTTCTAGGGGTCTCCATTGTGTCTGTCCTGAGTCTGGGCTTCACTAGGGGTCTCCATTGTGTCTGTCCTGAGTCTGGGCTCTTCTAGGGGTCTCCATTGTGTCTGTCTTGAGCCTGGACTCTTCTATGAGTCACCATTGTGTCTGTCCTGAGTCTGGGCTCTTCTATGAGTCTCCATTGTGTCTGTCCTTAGTCTGGGCTCTTCTATGAGTCTCCATTGTGTCTGTCCTGAGTCTGGGCTCTTCTAGGGGTCTCTATTGTGTTTATCCTCAGTCTGTGCTCTTCCAGGGGGTCTCCAATGTGTCTGTACTGAGTCTTGTCTATTCTAGGGGTCTCTATTGTGTCTGTCCTGAGTTTGGGCTCTTCTAGGGGTCTCTATTGTGTCTGTCCTTAGTCTGGGCTCTTCTAGGGGTCTCTATTGTGTCTGTCATGAGTCTGGGCTCTTCTAGTAGTCTCCATTGTGTCTGTCCTGAGTCTGGGCTCTTCTAGGGGTTTCCATTGTGTCTGTCCTGAGTCTGGGCTCTTCTAGGAGTCTCCATTGTGTCTGTCCTGAGTCTGGACTCTTCTAGGAGTCTCCATTGTGTCTGTCCTGAGTCTGGACTCTTCTAGGAGTCTCCATTGTGTCTGTCCTGAGTCTGGACTCTTCTAGGAGTCTCCATTGTGTCTGTCCTGAGTCTGGGCTCATCTAGGAGCCACCAATGTGTCCTGTCCTGAGTCTGGGCTCTTCCAGGGGTCTCTATTGTGTCTGTCCTGCGTCTGGGCTCTTCTAGGGGTCTCCATTGTGTCTGTCCTGTCTGGGCTTCACTAGGGGTCTCCATTGTGTCTGTCCTGAGTCTGGGCTCTTCTAGGGGTCTCCATTGTGTCTGTCTTGAGCCTGGACTCTTCTATGAGTCACCATTGTGTCTGTCCTGAGTCTGGGCTCTTCTATGAGTCTCCATTGTGTCTGTCCTGAGTCTGGGCTCTTCCAGGGGTCTCTATTGTGTCCTGAGTCTGGGCTCTTCTAGGGGTCTCCATTGTGTCTGTCCTTAGTCTGGGCTCTTCCAGGGGTCTCTATTGTGTCTGCCCTGAGTCTGGGCTCTTCTAGGAGTCACCAATGTGTCCTGTCCTGAGTCTAGGGTCTTCTAGGGGTCTCCATTGTGTCTGTCCTTAGTCTGGGCTCTTCTAGGGGTCTCCATTGTGTCTGTCCTGAGTCTGGGCTTCACTAGGGGTCTCCATTGTGTCTGTCCTGAGTCTGGGCTCTTCTAGGGGTCTCCATTGTGTCTGTCTTGAGCCTGGACTCTTCTATGAGTCACCATTGTGTCTGTCCTGAGTCTGGGCTCTTCTATGAGTCTCCATTGTGTCTGTCCTGAGTCTGGGCTCTTCTACGGGTCTCCATTGTGTCTGTCCTGAGTCTGGGCTCTTCTAGGGGTCTCCATTGTGTCTGTTCTGAGTCTGGGCTCTTCTATGAGTCTCCATTGTGTCTGTCCTGAGTCTGGACTCTTCTACGGGTCTCCATTGTGTCTGTCCTTAGTCTGGGCTTCTCTAGGGGTCTCTATTGTGTCTGTCCTGAGTCTGGGCTTCTCTAGGGGTCTCTATTGTGTCTGTCCTGAGTCTGGGCTCTTCTAGGAGTCTCCATTGTGTCTGTCCTGAGTCTGGGCTCTTCTAGGGGTCTCCATTGTGTCTGTCCTGAGTCTGGGCTCTTCTAGGAGTCACCATTGTGTCTGTCCTGAGTCTGGGCTCTTCCAGGGGGTCTCCATTGTGTCTGTCCTGAGTCTGGGGTCTTCTAGGGATCTCCATTGTGTCTGTCCTGAGTCTGGGCTCTTCTAGGGGTCTCCATTGTGTCTGTCCTGAGTCTGGGCTCTTGTAGGGGGTCTCCATTGTGTCTGTCTTGAGCCTGGACTCTTCCAGGGGGTCTCCATTGTGTCTGTGTTGAGCCTGGACTCTTCCAGAGGGTCTCCATTGTGTTCCTCCTAAGTCTGGGCTCTTCTATGAGTCTCCATTGTGTCTGTCCTGAGTCTGGGCTCTTCTAGGGGTCTCCATTGTGTCTGTCCTGAGTCTGGGCTCTTCTAGGGGTCTCCATTGTGTCTGTCCTGAGTCTGGGCACTTCCAGGAGTCTCCATTGTGTCTGTCCTTAGTCTGGGCTTCTCTAGGGGTCCCCTTTGTGTCTGTCCTGAGTCTGTGCTCCTCTACAGGTCTCCATTGTGTCTGTCCTGAGTTTAGGCACTTCCAGGAGTCTCCATTGTGTCTGTCCTGAGTCTGGGCTCTTCTAGGGGTCTCTATTGTGTCTGTCCTGAGTCTGGGCTCTTCTAGGGGTCTCTATTGTGTCTGTCCTGAGTCTGTGCTCTTCCAGGGGGTCTCCATTGTGTCTGTCCTGAGTCTGGGCTATTCTAGGGGTCTCTATTGTGTCTGTCCTGAGTTTGGGCTCTTCTAGGGGGTCTCTAATGTGTCTGTCCTTAGTCTGGGCTCTTCTAGGGGTCTCTATTGTGTCTGTCATGAGTCTGGGCCTTCTAGTGGTCTCTATTGTGTCTGTCCTGAGTCTGGGGTCTTCTAGGGGTCTCCTTTGTGTCTGTCCTGAGTCTGGGCTCTTCTAGGGGTCTCCATTGTGTCTGTCCTGAGTCTGGGCTCTTCTAGGGGTCTCTATTGTGTCTGTCCTGAGTCTGGGCTCTTCTAGGGGTCTCCATTGTGTCTGTCCTGAGTCTGGGCTCTTCTAGGAGTCTCCATTGTGTCTGTCCTGAGTCTGGGGTCTTCTAGGGGTCTCCATTGTGTCTGTCCTGAGTCTGGGCTCTTCTAGGGGTCTCTATTGTGTCTGTCCTGAGTCTGGGCTCTTCTAGGGGTCTCCATTGTGTCTGTCTTGAGCCTGGACTCTTCTATGAGTCACCATTGTGTCTGTCCTGAAATCTGGGCTCTTTTTAGGGGGCTCCATTGTGTCCCGTCCTGAGTCTGGCTCTTCTATGAGTCTCCATTGTGTCTGTCCTGAATCTGGGCTCTTCTAGGGGTCTCCTTTGTGTCTGTCCTGAGTCTGGGCTCTTCTAGGGGTCTCCATTGTGTCTGTCCTGAGTCTGGGCTCTTCTAGGGGTCTCCTTTGTGTCTGTCCTGAGTCTGGGCTCTTCTAGGGGTCTCCATTGTGTCTGTCCTGAGTCTGGGCTCTTCTAGGGGTCTCCATTGTGTCTGTCCTGAGTCTGGGCTCTTCTAGGGGTCTCCATTGTGTCTGTCCTGAGTCTGGGCTCTTCTAGGGGTCTCCCTTGTGTCTGTCCTGAGTCTGGGCTCTTCTATGAGTCTCCATTGTGTCTGTCCTGAGTCTGGGCTCTTCTAGGGGTCTCCATTGTGTCTGTCCTGAGTCTGAGGTCTTCTAGGGGTCTCCCTTGTGTCTGTCCTGAGTCTGGGCTTCTCTATGGGTCTCCCATTGTGTCTGTCCTGAGTCTGGGGTCTTCTAGGGGTCTCCCTTGTGTCTGTCCTGAGTCTGGGCTCTTCTAGGGGTCTACTTTGTGTCTGTCCTGAGTCTGGGCTCTTCTAGGGGTCACCATTGTGTCTTTCCTGAGTCTGGGCTCTTCTAGAGGTCTCCTTTGTGTCTGTCCTGAGTCTGGGCTCTTCTAGGGGTCTCCATTGTGTCTGTCCTGAGTCTGGGCTCTTCTAGGGGTCTCCATTGTGTCTGTCCTGAGTCTGGGCTCTTCTAGGGGTCTCCATTGTGTCTGTCCTGAGTCTGAGGTCTTCTAGGGGTCTACTTTGTGTCTGTCCTGAGTCTGAGGTCTTCTAGGGGTCTCCTTTGTGTCTTTCCTGAGTCTGAGGTCTTCTAGGGGTCTCCCTTGTGTCTGTCCTTAGTCTGGGCTTCTCTAGGGGTCTCTATTGTGTCTGTCCTGAGTCTGGGCTTCTCTAGGGGTCTCTATTGTGTCTGTCCTGAGTCTGGGCTCTTCTAGGAGTCTCCATTGTGTCTGTCCTTAGTCTGGGCTTCTCTAGGGGTCTCCTTTGTGTCTGTCCTGAGTCTGTGCTCTTCTACAGGTCTCCATTGTGTCTGTCCTGAGTTTAGGCACTTCCAGGAGTCTCCATTGTGTCTGTCCTTAGTCTGGGCTTCTCTAGGTGTCTCCATGGTGTCTGTCCTGAGTCTGGGCTCTTTTAGGGGTCTCCTTTGTGTCTGTCCTGAGTCTGGGCTCTTCTAGGGGTCTCCATTGTGTCTGTCCTGAGTCTGGGCTCTTCTATGAGTCTCCATTGTGTCTGTCCTTAGTCTGGGCTCTTCCAGGGGTCTCCATTGGGTCTGTCCTGAGTCTGGGCTCTTCTATGGGTCTCCACTGTATCTGTTCTGAGTCTGGGCTCTTCTAGGGGTCTCCTTTGTGTCTGTCCTGAGTCTGGGCTCTTCTAGGGGTCTCCTTTGTGTCTGTCCTGAGTCTGAGGTCTTCTAGGGGTCTCCTTTGTGTCTTTCCTGAGTCTGAGGTCTTCTAGGGGTCTCCTTTGTGTCTTTCCTGAGTCTGAGGTCTTCTAGTGGTCTCCATTGTGTCTTTCCTGAGTCTGAGGTCTTCTATGGGTCTCCATTGTGTCTGTCCTGAGTCTGGGCTCTTCTAGGGGTCTCCTTTGTGTCTTTCCTGAGTCTGGGCTCTTCTAGGGGTCTCCTTTGTGTCTGTCCTGAGTCTGGGCTCTTCTAGGGGTCTCCTTTGTGTCTGTCCTGAGTCTGGGCTCTTCTAGGGGTCTCCTTTGTGTCTTTCCTGAGTCAGGGGTCTTCTAGGGGTCTCCATGGTGTCTGTCCTGAGTCTGGGCTCTTCTAGGGGTCTCCTTTGTGTCTGTCCTGAGTCTGAGGTCTTCTAGGGGTCTCCTTTGTGTCTTTCCTGAGTCTGAGGTCTTCTAGGGGTCTCCTTTGTGTCTTTCCTGAGTCTGAGGTCTTCTAGTGGTCTCCATTGTGTCTTTCCTGAGTCTGAGGTCTTCTATGGGTCTCCATTGTGTCTGTCCTGAGTCTGGACTCTTCTAGGGGTCTCCATTGTGTCTGTCCTGAGTCTGGGCTCTTCTAGGGGTCTCTATTGTGTCTTTCCTGAGTCTGGGGTCTTCTAGGGGTCTCTATTGTGTCTGTCCTGAGTCTGGGGTCTTCTAGGGGTCTCCATTGTGTCTTTCCTGAGTCTGAGGTCTTCTAGGGGTCTCCTTTGTGTCTGTCCTGAGTCTGAGGTCTTCTAGGGGTCTCCATTGTGTCTTTCCTGAGTCTGGGCTCTTCTAGGGGTCTCCTTTGTGTCTGTCCTGAGTCTGGGCTCTTCTAGGGGTCTCCTTTGTGTCTTTCCTGAGTCAGGGGTCTTCTAGGGGTCTCCATTGTGTCTGTCCTGAGTCTGGGCTCTTCTAGGGGTCTCCTTTGTGTCTGTCCTGAGTCTGAGGTCTTCTAGGGGTCTCCTTTGTGTCTTTCCTGAGTCTGAGGTCTTCTAGGGGTCTCCTTTGTGTCTTTCCTGAGTCTGAGGTCTTCTAGTGGTCTCCATTGTGTCTTTCCTGAGTCTGAGGTCTTCTAGGGGTCTCTATTGTGTCTGTCCTGAGTCGAGGTTTTCTAGGGGTCTCCATTGTGTCTGTCCTGAGTCTGGGCTCTTCTAGGGGTCTCTATTGTGTCTTTCCTGAGTCTGGAGTCTTCTAGGGGTCTCTATTGTGTCTGTCCTGAGTCTGAGGTCTTCTAGGGGTCTCCATTGTGTCTTTCCTGAGTCTGAGGTCTTCTAGGGGTCTCTATTGTGTCTTTCCTGAGTCTGAGGTCTTCTAGGGGTCTCCATTGTGTCTGTCCTGAGTCTGGGCTCTTCTAGGGGTCTCCTTTGTGTCTGTCCTGAGTCTGGGCTCTTCTAGGGGTCTCCATTGTGTCTGTCCTGAGTCTGGGGTCTTCTAGGGGTCTCCCTTGTGTCTTTCCTGAGTCTGAGGTCTTCTAGGGGTCTCCCTTGTGTCTGTCCTGAGTCTGGACTCTTCCAGGGGGTCTCCATTGTGTTCGTCCTTAGTCGTAGCTCTGCATTGTGTCTTGTCCTGAGCCTGCACAGCTCAGAGACTCCTTACAGGAGGCTGGCTGCTCTGCACTTCCGCTTCAGTCACATGAGAAGAAGAAGAAGAAGCTGGATCCAGCTGTATGACTAAGGAGCAGCTGCTGTGCAAGGAGGAGCAGTCACTGGGGGCTAAGCCATTACCACAGAGCACCTGCTGCCCTGCAAGTGTCATCATAAGGAGAGTGCCAGCCCTGTGCCCAGCTGGAGTGCCCTGATGATAGACAAGCACTGCACTGTGCTGCACCCCAGCCTGTGCCCAAAGTGACATCAGCCAGAGACACCACAAGGGGAGGAGGAGGAGGAGAGCATCAGCCAGGACTGTAATATTCCAACACAGGAGACAAAGGCTGCCCGAGTGGAGATGGCTTCCCTCAGCCTGTCCAGGAAGAAGAATGTCTTCAGAAATGCAGCAGTGGAGAGGAAGAACCTCATCACAGTCTGCAGGTAACACCACAGCCCTGGGGGGAGCCAAGGGGCAGGAGGGAGTCAATGGGGCTGAGCAGGTGTCCTGCAGGTTTACATTGTATCATGTGGTTTGGTACAATGTAGCAGGTGCATGTGTAACTCTGTGTGTGCATTGTCAGAACTCTGTAGGATACTATTGCACGTTTACCTGCAGTCCTATGTAAGGATAACTGTAGGATAAAATTGCAGGCTTACCTATTTAAGTATAACTCTGTAGGAGGCTATTGCACGTCCTGCAGTCCTATGTAAGCATAACTCTGTTGGATACTATTGCAGGTTTGCCTGCAGTCCTAGGTAAGCATTACTCTGTATGATACAATTGTAGTATACCTGCAGTCCTATGTAAGGATAACTCTGTAAGATAAAATTGCAGGCTTACCTATGGAAGGATAACTCTGTAGGATACTATTGCAGGTTTACCTGCAGTCCTATGTAAGGATAACTCTGTAGGATAAAATTGCAGGCTTACCTATGGAAGTGTAACTCTGCAGGATACTATTGCACGTTTACCTGCAGTCCTATGTAAGGATAACTCTGTTGGATACTATTGCAGGTTTGCCTGCAGTCCTAGGTAAGCATTACTCAGTAGGATACTATTGCAGGTTTACCTGCAGTCCTATGTAAGGATAACTCTGTAGGATAAAATTGCAGGCTTACCTATGTAAGTATAACGCTGTAGGATACTATTGCACGTTTACCTGCAGTCCTATGTAAGGATAACTGTTGGATACTATTGCACGTTTACCTGCAGTCCTATGTAAGCAGTACTCTATAGGATACTATTGCAGTTTTACCTGCAGTCCTATGTAAGGATAACTCTGTTGGATACTATTGCAGGTTTGCCTGCAGTCCTAGGTAAGCATTACTTTGTAGGCTACAATTGTAGGTATGCCTGCAGTTCTACATGAGGATAATTCTGTAGGATAAAATTGCAGGCTTACCTATAGAAGTTTAACTCTGTAGGATACTGTTGCACTTTTACCTGCAATCCTAGGTAAGCATTACTCCATAGGATACTATTGCAGGTTAGCCTGCAGTCCTAGGTAAGCATTACTCTGTAGGATACAATTGTAGGTATACCTGCAGTCCTGTGTAAGGATAATTCTGTAGGATAAAATCACAGGCTTACCTACGGAAGTATAACGCTGTAGGATACTATTGAACATTTACCTGCAGTCCTAGCTAAGCATTACTCTGTAGGATACTGTTGCAGGTTTTCCTTTAGTCCTAGGTAAGAAAAACCATATAGGATACTATTGCAGACTTTCCTAATGAAGTATAAATCTGTAGAATAATATTGCACGTTTACCTGCAGTCCTAGGTAAGCATTATTCTGTAGAATACTATTGCAGGATTAGCTGTGGAAGTATAACTCTGTAGGATACTATTTCACGTTAACCTGCAGCCCTATGTAAGCATTACTTTGTGGGATACTGTTGCAGATTTTCCTTCAGTCCTATGTAAAAATACCCATATAGGATACTATTGCATCTTTAGCTGCAGTCCTATGTAAGAATGACTATATAGAATACTCTTGTACGTTTAACTGGTTCTGCGCATTTCAGCACTGCCATATATGTGAATAGCTGTGTAGGATACTTTTGCAGTTGTGCCTGCAGTCCTGTATAAATCTACTTCAGTATAATGTTTTGTGCTAAGTAACAAACTGACAGCCTTGACTCTGCTTCATCTGGATCTGTGCATTTAAAGGAGAGGACTGCTATACGTGTGCATAACTGCCTAGGATACTGTTGTGGGTTTGCCTGCAGTCCTATGTAAATCCATTTCATGAGATCATCATAATGTGCTGTGCTTAGTGACAAGCACGGCTTTGCTTCATCTGTGCATTTGAGTTAGAGGGCTGCTTTATACTGTATGTGGAGAACTCTGTAGGATAGTATTGCAGGGTTACCTACAGTCCTATGTAAGCATAACTATGTAGTATACTATTGTAGGTGTAACTGCCATCCTGTGTATATCTACTTCAAGAGATCATCATGATAAACTTAACTTTGCTTCATCTGAATCTGTGCAGATCTGTGCATGGGGCTAATGCTGAAGTTCTAGGCAGCGGGGCACAGTCACTGATCATATGTGTAACTATATAGACCTTATAGCAATAGTCATGGCTTGTGGTCAATGGAATCCATCTATTATTAGATTTGAACCATATTATTGTCTAATTGGAATCGTGTGGTTGATGATGTGCAGAAAGTTGCTAACATTGTTATGATTAACGCTTCTCCCCTGTTTCCCCAAAAATAAGACAGTGTCTTATATTAATGTTTGCTCCTAAAGATGAGCTAAGACTTATTTTTAGGGGATGTCTTATCTTTCCATGAACAATAATTTACATTTATTGTTGAACAAAAAAATCAAAATGTATTAATATACTGTAGTGATTTCATCACAAACATCAGCATAAGCAGCCAAACTCTGAATTGCATCAAAAAATGCACTAGGTCTTATTTTCGGGGGTGTCTTATTTTTGGGGAAACAGGGTAGTTGTAGGATTCTGGCTATTGGATACTCTGCTTGCTAAGCCCTCTGAATAACAAGAGTTGTCATTTGACTCCTCTGTGATTTTTTTTTTTATCCCATATATTAAAGGGGTTGTCTCACTACAAGGATTGCTGCTTTTTATGTTAAAGATCTTGCAAAAACAAATAACTTTGCAATATGTGTCCATTAACAGTGTCCTACCTATTCCTAGATATCCCCTCTTGTATGGGCTGCATCAGCTCCTCAGGTCACTATAGCTACAGACCTGTTCAATCTCTCATGATAGGCTGCCAGCACTGGTTGCTATAGCTACAGACCTGTTCAATCTCTCATGATAGGCTGCCAGCACTGGTTGCTATAGCTACGGACCTGTTCAATCTCTCATGATAGGCTGCCAGTGTTGTTCGCTATAGCTACAGACCTGTTTGATCTATCCTGATAGGCTTCCAGCACTGGTCGCTATAGCTACAGACCTGGTGTCCTCAGCAGCTTGTCACTGCAGGCTAGTAGAAGCCAGTAAACACCCCTGAATTCAAAAATGAAACTGAGAAAACAGGAATGAAGTAAGATGAATCCATGTAGTGAGACAACCACGTTAAATTAAAAGGGATCGGGGTCTATAGCATGTTTTCCCTACAGGACTAGGATGCCCACTAATCGCAAGAATGAGAAACCCCAGTCCCCTCTAAGGCTATGTTCACACGGCTTATTTTGGGGCGCATTTCGCCACGTATTGTGACCGTACTGCGCTCTAATACGGGCAAAATGCACCCCAATCATTACGGTAATCCAGAGTTCTCATAGATAACTATGGAGTACGCCTCGTCTCCCCACTCGTACAATAAAGATCAGATTGTATGAGCGGAGAAATAATTGACAGTCTGCGTACGCGCCGCGAGTAATGACAGTCTGTAGACCGGCGTGCTGCCGGCCCTCCGCATCGCGGGAGTACGCGCCAAGCGACGTGAGCTCCTGAACACCCGGCGTAATTGTGGGGCGTACTGTACACCCCGCAGTTAAGCTGTGTGAACATAGCCTAACAGCGAGACTCCAGCCAGGAGAAGTGTGAATAGAGTGATGGTCAAGCATGCGTTCTGCTGCTCCATTCATGTCTATGACACTGATGATAACAGCCAAGTACTGTCAAACCCCCACCTACCTATCCAGTGGATACGTGAAAAATGCTTTAGACTGAATTACCCCTAGAATGATTTGTCATGTGGTAGTCATATGAACTTGTGACTGCTTTCAATGATCTGTAAATGTCACTCTGCAAAACATGTTTGTGTGGGCTGACGCTTTATGGTGAAATGCGTCACATGACTGCCAAAACGAAGCAGCATTGTGCCTGCTAATCTGCAGTTGCACTAATATTGATAATGACGGGGGAGAGTTATTAATACTGGTACATTGCTCCATAGCACGATGCTATTCACCATCGTTGCCAACTTTTGAAATTGAAAAAGCAGGAGATTGTAGTGGGCGGCGCGCGTAGCGCCAAAAATTTGCATGGACATGCCCATCTTGTCGGTGTGCCATGCCCCTTCAAAAAGCCACACCCACTCCACCTAACTGCATAACGGCTTTGGAAGAAAGCCAGGTAGATGCCCTTATAGCCAGGTAGTAGCCCCCCATAACCAGGTAGTGCCCCTTACAGGCAGGTAGATGCCCCCTTGTAGTCAAGTAGATGCCCCCCTTGTAGCCAAGTAGATGCCCCCTTGTAGCCAAGTAGATGCCCCCCTTTGTTAGCCAGGTAGATGCCCCCCCTTTGTTAGCCAGGTAGTGCCCCCTCTGTTGCCAGGTAGATGCCCCCATTGTTAGCCAGGTAGTGCCCCCTTTGTTCGCCAGGTAGTGCCCCCTCTGTTGCCAGGTAGATGCCCCATTGTTATTCAGGTAGTGCCCCCCTTTGTTAGCCAGGTAGTGCCCCCTCTGTTGCCAGGTAGATCCCCCCTTGTTGCCAGGTAGATGCCCCCTGTTCTCAGGTAGTTGCCCCCTCTGTTGCCAGGTAGTGCCCCCATTGTTTGCCAGGTAGTGCCCCCTCTGTTGCCAGGTGATGCCCCCATTGTTTGCCAGGTAGTGCCCCCATTGTTTGCCAGGTAGTGCCCCGTTGTTGCCAGGTAGTGCCCCCATTGTTTGCCAGGTAGTGCCCCCTCTGTTGCCAGGTGATGCCCCCATTGTTTGCCAGGTTGTGCCCCCATTGTTTGCCAGGTGATGCCCCCATTGTTTGCCAGGTAGTGCCCCCTCTGTTGCCAGGTAGTGCCCCCTCTGTTGCCAGGTAGTGCCCCCAATGTTTGCCAGGTGATGCCCCCATTGTTTGCCAGGTAGTGCCCCCTCTGTTGCCTGGTAGTGCCCCATTGTTTGCCAGGTAGTGACCCCCTAAAATTAAAATAATAAAAGCCACTCACCTGACCAGGCTCCTGCAGCGCGGCCACTCCGGACGATCTCCTCAGGGGAAGTGAGTGCAGCCGCGCGTCACTTCCCCTGCGCCGCTGACCTGTATGTACGGCGCACACCATAGCTGTACATACAGGGGGAGAGGGAGGAGGGAGCGATCCCTCCTGCCGCTGCCCTGCACAGCGAGACTCCGGGCGGGTGAAGCGGGCGCAGCGGCCGCTTCACCCGCCTGCGGGAATGGCCCGGCGGCGCCAGAGTAGCGCACCAGTGCTACTCTGTCGCCGCGGTCAGTTAAAGAGCCCCCGCCGCCAGCAGAGAAATGCCAACTCTGCCGGGAGGGCGGGGGGGGGACCCCAATTAGCGGGACCCCCCCGCCAAAAGTGGGAGAGTTGGCATGTATGCTATTCACCCCCACTTTTCTGATAAGAAAGGAAACTTTAGTAACTCACATCTTAAGCTATGTTCACATGGTGGAAATTGGGGCGCATTTTGCAGCGTACTGCACTCAAATGCGAGCCAAATGCGCCCCAGTCATTATGGTAATCCACAGTTCTCATAGGGAACTATGGATTACGCCTCCTCTCCCCGGGCATACAATATGCCGCGCGGGGAGATTAGTGACATGTCAATTACTAGCAGTGAATATGCGCCGCTAGTAATGAATGTATATGGGGCCGGCAGGCTGCCGGCCGCCCCGCCCCATGGGAGCTCGCGTACTAACACCCCGCAGTTATGCCGTGTGAACTTAGCCTAAGGTGACATGCATGGAGGAAGGTGCGTCGAAGTGAATAGTCTAATTTTCAGTGTATAATGCGTCTGATGTATGAAAGTGGTTTTTGTGCGTTCATAAAGAGTGTGTAAAGCTCGACGCGCCTCGCCTATCTGTTAGGCGCATTAGGGAATGCGCCTAACATGTATAAAGGCTGGAAATAAGAGAAAAAGCCTTAGAATAGCATGTCAGTGAATAGTAACGATGGTACTGATCCTGCTTGGAGGACCACAGATCCCAGCAATACCTGTGCTGTGCCGGCTCTTGCTGTATGTAGAATAAAGGGTGAGAGCAGCAAAAATACATTTCAAATTTAATGTAGTAAAATTTTTAAATATAAAAATCTGAACATCATCAGTGGGTTATTTCATGTAAAATTAGTTCAAGATTCTATGAATTTCAATTACATTTTATAGGAGATATTTCTATATTTTTGGGATATTATATATTTTTATATTAATTTATATGATCACATTTTTCATTAAATTTAAATAATTAAATTTTATTCAGTTTGATAATTATAAAAATATCACTTTTTATTATTGTACTGGTGGAAGTTGAGAAATATAGGACATTTTTGCCCCTTACAGCAAATCTAGCTCCACCTCGACTCCTCAGGCTCAGGCAGATCACATTGAGATAAGTCTGCCTGTCCGAACAGTAATGCGCCTGGTTTTGCCGAACCACATTCACATATGTGTCTAATATTACGAGTGTGGTGCGACGCCCCCAGAACACCCCCTCATGTTCGGCGCATTAAAAAGTGTTGAGTCTTACGAACAATGCGTATTGTATGCCAGAAAAGGGTGAAAAAAACCTTTCATACATGTCGCCCCTAGTGTCATATTAACTACTCCACGTTGGGTGGGTTCCTGAGCATGCTGGACCTGGAGTTGTTTTTTAACTGCATATACATCCTCAGAAAAGGCAAAAAAGCATAGAAAGTGAGCAGAGGTGAAACTTAAGGCTCCTAGGGCCTGATGCAAAGAATGAAATAGGGCCCCCCGTTACCATGTGTCTTTACAATACCGGTGTCATCTTATGTTGCAGAAGGTCTTTTGGGCCCCCCTTAGGCTGCAGGGCCCAGTAGCCACTGCTGCCTCTGCACCCCCTATAGCTACGCCCCTGAAAGAGAGGCAAAAAGCAAGAAGCAATCAATTCCACCTGTGGGCATTAGGCACCCAAGTCGGACACTGAACTTTCTTTTTTGGACAAAACTATAGTTTTTTGGAGGCTTGGTGGGCTCGAAGGACAGTCCTCTATGTCTTACAGGCACTAATATGAAATTGTATTACTCTAGATCAGGGATGTCAAACTTATTTTCTCTGAGGGCACTATCAGGGCCCCCCCAGTTACCATGTGTCTTTACAATACTGGTGTCTTCTTATGTGGCAGACGGACTTTTGGGCCCCATTAGGCTGCAGGGCCCGGTAGTGACTGCTACCTCTGCACCCCTATAGCTTCGCCCCTAAAAGAGAGGCAAGAAGCAATCAACTCCACCTGTGGGCCCTAGGCACCCCAGTCCGACACTGAACTCTATATTTTGTGGAAAAAAATTGAGTTTTTTGTAGGCATGGTGGGCTCATATGACAGTCCTCTATGTCCTACAGGCACTAAGGGCATGTCCCCATGGCACGGGTTTGCGGACGGTTTTTTCAGACGGTTTGCGGTATTGCAAACCATCTGAAAAACCGTCCGCAAACAAACACAACAGGCTTCTATGTAAAACCCGTGCAGCAGTCCCCACTGCACGGGTTTTCTGCCCGGCGGTTTTTCGAACCGCCGGCCGCCCGAAAAACATTCTCCATGCACATTCTTCCGTCCGGTTTTCGGACGGAATATGAACATGTCAATGGGAAGGGAGAGGGCTTTTCTCCGCTCATCGCGGCCGTGGGTTACGGCACACAAACCGGCCAAATACCGGTCGGATAAACTGACCGGTATATGTCCATTGCCGTGTGAACGGCCCCTAATATGAAATTTTATTACGCTAGACCAGGGGTGTCAAACTTATTTTCTCTGAGGGCACAATCAGCATAAAGGATGCCCTCAGAGGTTTGGCCAAGATGTCCTTTTATGGTTGTATAACAGCCAACCCCTTCAACCTCCTTAATACTGAACTTCCTACCTTGTGGTGGGTAAGGTACTTAGGTAGGGGTTGTCAAAGTTGTGCCACCACCTGTACTGTGCAGTGTGGTTGTGCGTGCGCGAGGTCTGGATCCAGGACGGGCTGACTCCCTTTGCTGGTGCTGCCATCTCTGCAAAGCCCTGCTTGCATCCTTCAGGGAAATTGGAGAGCACCTCCTTCTGCTTCCATACCTTGTCCGTTCCTGCTCACTGGGACAGATGTGTCAATAGTGTCTAACTCTAGACATTTTTAAGTGAGACTAGAGAGTCTGACAACGCACAACATTTATCATAGTGTTCATAAATCTGGCGCAGGTTAACTTTCTAGTCTAATCTCACACCATTTTTGGTGCACAGTAGGCCACACCCCCTTTGTCAAGGCCGCTCCTCTTTTATAAGACAGGGCACAGAAGTGGTGTGAAGCATGTACAACATTATTTTTTATCCAAATTGTGCCAGAACACTTATACAATGCTTTGGGGGATTCCAACAGAGGTATGAATTGGGAAATATTCTTTCTATAAACATCCATTGAAAGCTCAGAGGGAATGTGTTGTCAGCGAATGACCTAGGATGACATGGATGAAACTTGGCGCGGACACGCCAGTTCTAAATCGCTATAGAGGAGAGTAGAATACAAAAGTATGTATGAAAGTGTGATAAGATTCTTAGGGTATGTTCACAGGGAATATGTGCGAGCCGTATTTTGGAGCATAACTGTTCTGCAATACGCCCGAAAGTAGTCCCGGGAAATACTAATTTTATATCTCCCATTGAAGGAAGGGAAATTTTGAAACACTTGACTTTTTCCCCGACCCCTATTGCGCCTGGAAAAAAAAGAAGCAAAATGGGCATTTTTCCCCGTTTCTTTTGGTGGAGAATGTGAGAGTTATGGGAGTTAGAAAAAAAGGGGTTTTTTAAAAATAGCAAATGGCCAGCAGGGATTCTAAAAACACGGCATATACGCCACGTACAAATCCAAGCCGCTATAACCTTGAAAAACACCGGGGGAACATGCCCTTTCTTTTCCGGCCCCACTGCACATGGGGCTGGATGCCACCGTAACTGCCTTTTTAATGGGTGTTCCGAACCTGTGCAACATAAAAAAAGGGTGGGGGTTGGGAGGCTCCCCAAGAGGGTCGGAAAACCCCCCACATGGCTTTTGGGTTTTTTTTGTAACCGCAAAGCTTTTTATTTTTACAAATTTTTATAAAACATAAAAGCTAAATTAAGGGAAATTTTTTCCCAGCAGGGAAAAAAAAAGGGGAAAAGGTTTTGGGGCAAAAAAAAAATCTAGTAATAGGTTTCCTTTAACAATGGTACGGATGGGAGTTCTTGTTTCACAAACAGGACTGCGGCCTTTCATCATCGCTGCAGACTGTACGAGTGACTATAGGGCTGATCTGTTGTAGCAGGGGGGGACAATAAAAAATCATCTAGGGACTACAGTTTACGTCTTTTCTGATTGGGGGTCATTCCTTTTTCTTTTTTTCTCCATTTACCAATTTGGGCAAAATTTTAGCTTTTTAACCTCCACAAATCATTTGGGAAGATTGCCCCAAGATTTTTTTTAAACTTTTTTTTTGCTGCATATCCCTACATGTTTTCCCCCTAAAATTAAGGGGAAAGGGGTTTACCAAAACCCTTTTTTTGGATCCATTTTCCCCTTATTGCGCCCCTAAAAAGGGCTTAAAAAGCGCCCCCTTCATTAAAGGTTTAAACCCATTTCATAGAGAATTATGGGTTACGCCCCTTCCCCCTTCCCCGGGCGCAAAAATACAAAGTAAGTCCCCTGTGGGGGGGGATAAAATTTACGTCATCAGCGCGACTCCCCAAGACCCCGGGGTAAATTTCGGGGCGTACTGTTTTCATTTAGGGCTAAAAGTGTAAACCCGGGAGTCATGTTTTTAAACTTCCCGGACATCAGTTCTTTGAAAAAAACGTGTAGAAATACAGCCCGATTTTTATTGAGGTCAAAACAGAGTTGGGTTTCAGCCCAATTTTTTGCGGATTCTAAAAGCGAAACATCAGGGGGGACCAAAAAACCCGGGGGTTTTTTGGGGAAAAGGGGAGGATTCTCCGCTGGGGGGAGCGATCAGTCCAAAATTTGTCGGCGGTTTTTTATTTCCCCCGGGTAGAGAAATTTTTGGCCCCCATTCTCAGTCGAGCGGAAAAGGTCAATTTCCGGGGAGGGACTCTTCTGCCGGGGTTTTTTCCCCGAAGTTGGGGGCCGGCAAACGTCCCCATCTGTTTTGTCTGCCCAATAAACCAAACCCCGAAGGGAGCTCCCCCCGGGCCAGGGATCCCCTGGGGCCCCAGGTGTAGATGCATGGTGTTCCTTTTGGGGTTTAGTTTTACTTGGGCAAAACCTGTTTCCTCCTTGGGCCCCTTCTTCCCCCCGGGTGCTCAAGCGGCTGAAGTCCCAGAGGGTACCCCCCATTCTCATCGCCCCCGGGTTGGCCCCGGGAGGTCCTGGTTTTGCGGTCTCGTCCCCCCTTTTAGCCCCACCGCTCCTTGGCCCCTTCTGCTTGCGTCCAAATCTTCTCTCGAAGGGGGGCCCCCTGTTTTCCCCCCCACTTTTTCCGTGGTGCGTTTGCGGCGTGGGTGTTGAAACCGGCCAAAATTAAAATCTCAGGGTTTTTGGGTTTTGTTTTAATCCCGGGCCATGATTTGGGACCAAACCCCCATTTCCCCCGGAAACTATTATGTACCTGGAAGGCCTTTTTTTTGGGGTTTTTAGCGGAAAAAATGGTTTCCCACCAAGGTTTTTTAAAACCTTTTTGAAGGGGGGGCGCAATTCCATCCCCCGGTTGTAGGGCCCCATCAAACCGGGGATTTAAATCTTTTGTTGAAGGAAACCCTGCAGTTTCAAAATTTTGAGCCCCTATGGGAAATTCCCTAGTTTTTTCTTTCATGGGAATGGCCTTCCCGGTGGGCCCCTTAAACCCCCATCCGCCGAGTTTTCTGGGAATGGGGGGCTTTATCATGCAAGTTCCCCCTTTTTTTTTTCTGGGAAAAAGGGCCCAAAGGGTTTTTTTTCGTCCTGTTCCTTCATTTCTCCCTAAGGTGGTATCATCGTTTCATATTAATGAGGACATAGTTCTGCCCTCTTTTTGTCCTTCGCCCTCTCATCCGCGGGAGCGGGCGTTGCATTGTTTAGACGTGGTCAGGGCCGTTCGGTTCTACCTCTCTGTTACGGAATCCTTTAGGCGCTCTGAAGCCCTCTTTGTCATTCTGGAGGGCCCACGCAGGGGCCTGGCGGCCTCTAAGGCCACCATTGCCAGCTGGATCCGTTCTGCAATTTCGGAAGCCTATCTGTCTAGGGGGGAGCCTCGTCCATTTCGAATCACTGCTCACTCCACACGAGCGGTTGGTGCCTCCTGGGCGGTTCGGCATCGAGCTTCAGCTTTACAGGTTTGCAAAGCTGCCACATGGACTTCGGTCTATACCTTTTCTAAGTTCTACCAGATCCATACCTTGGCCTCGGCTGATGCAAGCCTCAGCCGTAAGGTACTTCAGGCAGCAGTTTGGTAAGGTTTATCACTGCTGATGAATTTTTTGGTTGTTACCTCTTTTGTCTCCCAGCCTCTGGGACAGCTCTTGGACATCCCAAGGTGCTGTGTCCCCCAATGACATTGGCTAGAAAATTGGATTTTCGTACTTACTGTAAAATCCTTTTCTCGTCCGATTCATTGGGGGACACAGGTCCCACCCTCTTTTTTTTTTCTCCATGGAATCGGTGTGCTTTCTTCTTTTTGGCCACGGCTTTTGTACCAACTGATCAGCCTGGCATCAGCAGTAGGGATATAGGCCACCGGGGCGGGCCCAACACGTTTGGTCCGCCTAGTGTCCGCCTCCTAAGGCATGGGCCTATACCCAAGGTGCTGTGTCCCCCAATGAATCGGACAAGAAAAGGATTTTACGGTAAGTACAAAAATCCAATTTTTCCACAGTGTGCCCCCCTGAAAAAACTCCGCACCCCCTGAGTAAAGAATACTGGCCTCCAAACATTCCCAGGTTGACTTTGTGTCCAGCTTCCATGAATAGAGGCAGGCGGCACAATGACGTTGTGATGCTTGTGTCATAGAGAAGGCACTGAGTGGAGTTGCAGGGAATTTTGTAGTGCCACTACTATATGCAATTATATCCACTTCTTCTCAATTGAATCAAGTAGACTGTGGTTTCCTATACAGTATGGGAGACATGTATGAAAGGAGGCGCTTTAGAGTGAATTATCGTGTCACGTTTTCAGTCTATAATGTACCTGAATGTATGAAAGTGGTTTTTTGTGCGATTATGAATGGTGTCTAAAGTTCATCGCGCCTCGCCTGTGTGTTTGGCGCATTACGGAACTTAGGTGCATTAGTAATGTCCCTAACATGTATAAAGGCTATAGACAGGCTGGAAATAAGAGAAAAGCCCATTAGAATGCATGTCCAGTAAATAGAAACGATGGTACTGATCCTTGCTTGAAGGACCAAGGTCCCAGCAATCCCTGTGCTGTGCCGGCTCTTGCTGTATGTACAATAAGTGCTGAGAGCAGCATAAATACATTTCAAATTTAATGTAGTAAAAAATAAAAAATCTGAACAACATCATCAGTGGGTTATTTAATGTAAAATTAGTTTTAGATTCTATACATTTTTAATACATTTTATAGGAGATATTTTTATATTTTTGGGATATTATATATTTCTATATTAATTTTATTTTATAACATTTTGTATACATTTAAATAATTAAATTTATATAGATTGATAATTATCAGAAATTATTTTTTATTATTGTACTGGTGTAATTTGAGAAATACTGGACATTTTTTCCCCATTACAGCAAATCTATCTCCACTCCGACTCAGGCTCAGGCAGACCACATTGACATAGGTCTGCCTGTCCGAGCAGTAATGCGCCTGGTTTGGCAGAGCCACATTCATAGATGTGTCTAATATTACGAGTGTGGTGTGACACCCCCAGAACACCCCCTCATGTTAGGCGCATTAAGAAGCGTTGAGTCTTGCGAACAATGCGCCTAACATATTCGTTTGGCAAATTATACATCACAGCCCGCTCATGTTTGGCGCATTTAACGCCAGAAATGTGCGAAAACCCCTTTCATACATGTCTCCCTATGTGTATGTGCCAGAAGCTTTACTGGCATATATGCCAAATGTGTTCCCATAGCGAGATGTGACCCGCGCCTAATATGTGGTTACCCCATATCTTCCTTGCACTACAACAGGACTGCATTTGCATTATAGTCCCATTGTAGGGAACAGTAATGGATTGCTGAAGAGCTATGATCTAGAAAATATAGGGGCATGGTACTTGGAGGCCCCTTCATCCAGTAATCGATGGGGGAAACAGTGCACAGATATGTCAGCTGTTTAAAGGGTTTGATTATCTTGCACAATCGATACTTGTAAGAAGGTTGTCTTGACAATGAACTGATCTCAAAGTGTCCCCCACTGGGACCTCCTGCAATCAGCTCAGATCTAGGAAGACACTTGGAAGTAAGTTAAATTGCATTATCTTCACATTAGGAGAAAGAGGCATGAGCCGCACATCCTCACATTATATGTTGATCTAGTGCTTACTCAGCAAAAATTTGCAAAAATGCACTCTTAGTATACGTTTTGATCAAACGATATAAGCCCACTTGCCACAACGACCTCTTTAGCCCCTTAAGCCCCAGGCCTGAAAAGTAGTTAATGACCAGAACATTTTTTTAGTTTTTGCCTCCTTGCGTTTCAACAGTTGTAACTTTTTTATTTTTTCAATGACGCAGTTGTTTGAGGCCTCATTTTATTCAAGACGAGTTGTACTTTATGGGGGAATAGTTTAAGTTCACTTACAAATAAGTGCAGAATTTTTTTTACATTTTACATTTTTTTACACCATTCACATTTCACACTTAATAACTTGTTAGATTAATTCTACAGGTTATTACGGTTGTATGGATACTTAATATGTGTAGGGTTTTTTTTTTGTGTGTGTAATGTATGCACAATTATTTTTTATTAAATATTTATTTTTATGTTATTATTTATTTTTTTTCTTTTTTTTTTACACTTTTTATGTTTTTTCCTTTTTTTTTTTTTATACCATGAAGGGATTTTACTTTTTTTTTTTATAAATTTTTTTACACTTAGTAATGTATTAGCATATTTATATATGCTAATACATTATAATCTTTGTAAGTCTGACACAGGCAGTGATCAGGACAGCACACAGGCTGGCCTGATCACTTGCTTAATACACAGACAGCCCTGGGGCTACTCTAGGTCCCCAGGGCTGACTGTGCAGCCGTTCCCCGGGCTCTGTCGGGTCACCGGGCGTTCTGATCACCCGACAGAGCAGGGAAACCCTTTGACTGCGCTGCGGTGACGATCCGCGGCAATCAAGGGGTTAAAGCATCGGGTTGCAGAGGTTCCCCCGCTCCCCGGTGCACGCAGGAGCTGCGCTGGGATCAGGGCTGCGTAGTACAGCCCCGATCTCAGCGCAGCTGCGGCGCCACAAACTCCAATGTCTGCAGCGACATCAAAAGACAACGCTGCAGACGAACGACGTGCACCAGCCGACGTCAAAAGTCGGCGGGCGGTCGTTAAGGAGTTAAAGTGGGTCCCTACACTAATGGGAGTAGCACTGCACGGCGACCACCGGTGAGGGACATATCCCAGTGACCTAACAACGCCAGTGCGGCATTATATAATTACATTACACATTTCTCATTCAAGTCAATAGGCAGTCAGTTTAAAGGAAGAGGAAGATGCTTTAGAAGAGTGAGACCCTCTCCACTCTGGTCTACAGATGAGGATCCTGAACAGAGGACACCCTTGTTTTGACATAGACCCTAATCTTGTGCAAGAAAATGGGCTTTGTAATTACATAACAATGTCCTTTCCCTTTAAAGGAGTTTCCTATATCCAAAAGTATCAACTTTTCACAGGATAGGAAGTAACTGGTTGGTGTTGGTCCGACCGCAGCAACCCCCCACCGCCAGACATTTATCACCTTTCTTGTGGATAAAAATATTTTTGCTCCAGACAGTCCCTGTTTCTTAGGCTATTATTACACGGCAAAAGTAAAATCCCGTCAGAATCTGTTATAGAATCCAATCAGTTACAATTATACAATCGGTTTTAGTTTTTTAACTGAGTTTTTTGTGTGGATTTTGCGTTTAGATTTCATCCAGCCCTCATTTAACAGTACAGTAATCTGACATTTTCCGGCGGATTATAGAACATGTTTTCTAAGTTTTTTTGATCGGATTTTGGATTTGAAATGCGACACAGCTCAGATTTTCTATTGAGGTTTATGGGGATGGTTGGCAGTTGATTTTTTGCAGATTCTAAATACTTAATCCGCATAGGAGCCGACTGTAAACCAGTGCCGTGTAGACTTGGGGCGACATGTATGAACGGGGCTGTGTCAGATATCTGGCGTCTTTTCAGCCCGACATCAGGCGCAGCCCCATTCGCTACATTTTTAAATGGCCCGTACGCCACTATCAGGTGCATTACAGAGCTTTGTAATACGCCTGATTTCGGGGAGCGTGCAGGAGGCGGGGCGCACTACAACCGTATGAAGCTACCCATTTATAGCTTCACTATGGCGTTTCTAGGCGCATTACTGCTGGAACAGGTAGAACACTTTAAAAGTGATTTACCTGAGCCAGAAATGCCGTACAAGTGCTAGAATGCGCCTGATTTATGACCCACTATAGAACAGGTTCATAAATCAGGCGCATTCTACACTAATATTATGCTCATGAAAATTTGGGTTTAAATCCAAATTTT